>BRYC01000991.1:0-20417 GCA_030267985.1 Parmales sp. scaly parma
AGTAAAGGGAGGGGAGGTGAGGAGGGGGGGTAATGGAGAGGGGGGGGGCTGTGTTTGGGTACGTGGATGGAGAGGCAACAACGGCAGGAAAGTGTGAGTTTGAATAAACGTCTTCAGTCGAAGCCAACGGGGGTCGATGGGATGAGAGTTGGGGAAATATGGGACGTTTGGTGGGTGTGGGGTGGGCTGGAGTTGATATCAATTAATCGTAGTGACTGTAGGAGCTGTGCAAATATTTAAAATCATTTTTCCAACAACAATTACATCCTTGGAATGCACCGTCGATAGTCATCTTTACCCATTCTAACACCTCAGCAGTCAACTTCCACCTTCTCCCCCCCCAGCCTCCCCCCTCCTCCTTGTCAGCCCTCTCTCGTGACCTCTCTATCTTCCAATTTCCCTTCCTAATTTCGGATGCCTCGTAACCATCTCCACGGTTTGATAGAAGATGGCAATTTCCCTGCTGCTCGTGATCATCTCGATGATAATACAGAAGATAAGGTGCGGATGAGTAAGGAGCTTGATGAGCGTGACCGAACGCCTCTTGCTGTTCTTGCCCAGAAAGCTCAGAGGCATTCACCTATTCTCGCCAGTGTTGGTGTGAGTTTGGTGTACTGCAATCCAGAGGCCCTCACCACACTAAACGAGGGTGGCAAAACTCCCCTCGATATTGCCTGTGGGAGTGAAGCCTGTGCTGAGATCATCGGCTTGCTCTCCCAAACTCCCGAGGAAGTACGTTCGTTGGATTATGGGGAGATGGCCCGCTTGTACGCACCAGTGGCTTATTGGTGGAGTGTGATGGTTGATTGGATCAGATCACGATCGTATGCAGACTGCCACAAGTTCATCGATGAGCACGATGACGAGTTGGTGCGTGAAGTGCTCAAATACTTCAATTCTAATCTTCTTCTACAGATTGCCTGCTATAGCCAGATATACAGCGATTCCCTCATGTTTCTTGCTCTTAGAATGATCCATCGGCACCCACTTTCCCTTACGGCTACTCAGCACCAAGGCTACACGTCACTCAAGATGGCTGAGCACCCCCAATTCAATGCGTGCAGAGAGATCCGAAACGTCCTCCGGCTCACCCCCAAGTACATATCCCGCACCCTCTTCCCCACCCTCCTCCTCAAATCCCTCCCAACCAAGCACCACGAGATCTACGGCCCCTACAACACCGTCTGCCAGTTCATCAAGCACATGAAGTACGACAAGGCCGAGCTGGTCGAAATTGAGGCCGTCCTCAAGCCGGCTCGCAAGTGCGATGTCTGCAGCTCCCTCCCCGCCAAACCGTGCGCCCGGTGCAAGAACACGTTCTACTGCTCCGCCGAGTGTCAGAAGTCAGCGTGGAAGAAGCACAAGAAGACGTGCAAGGCGCCGACCACCCCTCCCGCGAATGAGATAGATTTGCGGGTTTTGCACAAGGGGCTGCATTACCTGAATAGGTGCATTCAGGAGAACGGCGCTGGAGACGGCCCCACAAGTGAGGTATTAAAATTCCTGTTGCCTGCATAAATTGGAATAATGCGATGATGTATTTGAAATAATTGTTAATTTTTTCCTTTCCTTCCTCATCTTGTTGCTGTTCCTACGCCTTCTTCTCCTTCCCCCCACTCCCTCCAATCGCCAACAAGGCCTTGGTGATCATGAAGTTTGCAATTCCACAGCTCGCCATAGTAACCATGTCTACATTTCCGATCCCCGCCCACCCTAAGAAGCTCCACACCTCCTGAAGGCCGGTGTACTGCACCAACAACTTGGTGATGCTCGCTCCCATCAAAGCCATGAGCACCGGAACGGCAGCCACCTTCCTGAAGCTTGACCACCAGGTCTGCCCCTCCTGCCACCCGTAGATGAAGCCCATGTTCACCGTGAACACGAGGGGGATGCTCGTGAAGACACAGAAGAGGAAGATTGTCGCCTTGCTCCAACTCGGCGCGAGGGACTTGACGAGCGCTTGGTAGAGGAGGATCAGGCCGTTGCAAATCGACCCGCAGGCAGAGAAACGGGCGGGCTGAGGGATTCTGCCGAGGGAGGGGATCAGGAGGGTTGGGTCGTCGAGGGGGTTGGGGTTGGAGGAGCTGGCCTTTTCTCGTGCTGCTGCTCGCTCAGCTCTGTTGGGTCCGCTTGGGGTTGAAGGAGATTTTTTTTTGGGGGTGGTGTTCTTGGATGATTTCTTTTTTATTGGCAACTTCGATTTTCGGCTCGGAGTTGATCCTGCAGATGCAATCACCTCCTGGCCTTGGTCAAACTCGATCAGTCGCTCGATTACCTCAAGCTTTGTCCCGTTCGAACTAATTCCTGCACCGAGCGAAACATGGGTTAGTTATTTGAAGAGTGGATGTAGCCCGTCTGTCTGAAGCCTACAGAGAAGCACCCAAGAAGCAAGAAGCATACCAAAGAAAAAACAAAATTCCCTAAGAGAGGTTTTCGTCTCTATTTCGAGAGCGTCGACTGAATATATTTGGGATTTGGTAGGGGCGGACATATGTGGTTGGTTGGTTGTGAATTATTATTGGCAATTAGGTTTAAACTTTGAAGTTAATTTTGAATTTTCGAAATTGGAGGTTTAACAGATCTATTTTTTGGAAGTCGGCATTTGCACCATTATACTTTTCCGTAAGCCCCCTCCGCCTCCGCCTCCGCCTCCGCCTCCGCCTCCGCCTCCGCCTCCGCCTCCCGCACCTCCCACCGTCATGCTTGTCACAGCAGCAGAAGCCACGCCGAGTGTTGGTAATGTTATCCCTTCCCCCCCCACCTCCATCTTGGGGCTTCCTCCTCCATTCCCCTGCGACTGCTGCTTGATGATGTGCAAGCTTTTACCCCTTTTATTCATTGTCCCTCTGTGATGAACGATGCTCTTTCTTGAGTCGCTTGGACTTTTATTTACGTCCTTCCCCCCTACACCATCCCCATTCAGACCCCCACTGGTGACGCTCAGCCAGTCCTTGCCAACCTTTTTCCCCAATTGCTTTTCCGGGCTCCCCGACACGCTATAATTCGGCACCTGCACTGGATCTTTCTCGCTCGTTGCGTTAATGGCAATCTCCATCCTTTCCAGCTGCCTCTTGACGAACAGCTCCCCCCCTCCTCCCTTGCTGCCCACCCCCGCCCCGCCCAGATCATCCGCGTATAAATTCTTCTCCTTGTGGAAGGGCAAGTTGAAGCCCCCGCTGTACATGCTGCCTGCTGTGTTCGTCATGAGCTTCGGCAGGAGCGAGTTCCGCTGCGCCAAATTGTTGGGTTAGGAAAAGATGCGCCTGGCCAAACTAGCCACCGTGTCGAAATACGAGTGTCACATGACTCTATGCGTTGGAGTTACGGCCGATTCGGTGATTCGCTCTATTTCGAGTTTTTTTTGAGATTTCACATTGGCGTGAAGATGGCGTGTTTTGGACCGTCCCTGAACAACCCCATTGCACAAAAAGAAGCGCCTGGCCGAACTAGCCACCGTGTCCAATTTTGAGACTCATATACGCTTTGCGTTGGAATTACGGCCGATTTGGTCGACAAAAAATGCGCTAAACTTCGCTTCGCTCGCTTCGCTTCGCTTCGGTTCGCAGTCAATTTCACTCACTTGCATTGTCCCCCTCCTTCCGCGGTCCTTTTCCAGCTTGATGAGCATGCTCGTCCGCCTGTCCATCCCTATCTCGTTCTTCGGACCGTAGTAGCTCGGAACGCTCGCGTTGAGCGTAACCGTCTTTCCCAGCGGGCGGTTACAAGCTAAGCACAGGTCGATCTTCTTGTGGCTGACTCCCCCCACCTCCTCCTCCTTTACAATCGCTCCGCTGTTCACGTTCACCAGCGCCTTTGTCAGCCGCCGTTCCATGTCCTTCTTCACCCGCGACAAGTTGTCGCTGTTTCCGTTGCGCAGGTCTTCCAGCTGCGCCGAGCGGAAGCAAGAGCAAAACGAATGAAGCGAGTTCAAAAGAATTGAGTGGGTTAGTTTAGTAGTGGATGTAGCCGTCTGCAGTCATTTCGCGGGATTCATCGCGAGTATTCTCGTCTTCATTAAGGCTCGCTCGCTTCGCTCGCTCACCTCCTTCCCAATCCCGTTCATGAAGTTCTGCAGCTCGCTCAATGTTCCGTTCGTTTCTTCAAACTCGTTCTTATCAACCTTGTCACCCATGTCCACCACGTCGGCCTTGGTCTTGAACAAGTTCTGCGCCGAGCGAAGCGAGGCGCATTTTTAATGAAGCAAGAGTAAAACGAATGAAGCGAGTCAAAAGAATTGAGTGGAATAATGTTAGTTTAGTAGTGGATGTAGCCGTCTGCAGTCATTTCGCGGGATTCATCGCGAGTGTTCTCGTCTTCATCAAGGCTCGCTCGCTTCGCTCGCTCACCTCCACACTGACACTTGTGGCCATCAATTCGCTCTGCAGCGATTTCACCAGCTCCACGTTGTTGCCGGCTTTCGCGTCGAGCTGCTTGACGTATAGCTGCGGCGTGGTTGAGGAGTGGTTTAGAAGTGTTTTTTTAGGGGTGGGTTAGGAGCTGGTTAGTCGCTTCGCACTCTTCTGTCACACGCTCACCTCCAGCAGCTTGTTCACCGCTTCCCTCAGCTTGTCCTCGTCCACAACGTTCTCCATCTTGTCGACCATGCTGTGCACCTTCTCGGACAGGTCTGCAGCGTTCACGCTGAGGCTGTTCATGTCGGTGGAAATTGTCGTAACTGAAGATTGAATTTCCAGTGATTTTTTGCTGCGGAGAGTGCGGTTAGTTTTGTTTAGTAGTGGATTTTGGAGATTTTATGACTCACCTAATTTCGTTTGATTTAATCTCCAACGCGGCAATGCTTGCCGCGCTCGCCTTGCTCAGTATGTCACTCTGCAAGCTCTCAATCGCTGCAGTCTGGCTCGAAAATCCGCTCTGCAGCGTCATGACCAGGTTGATCGACTGGGCGATGTTCTTGTCGAATTGTCCCACCACTCCCCACAGCGGGTCAATTTCTGACACCAACTCCCTCGTGTTGTTCTCGAGTTTCCTGCGCTCCTCCTTCAACCCCCCGAAATTGTCTGGGTCTATGTCCAAGTAAGCTTCAGTCTCTGCCAAGAAAGTTTTCGAAATAGCCGCCTTACTGTCCAACTCGGCCATTTGTCGTCGCAAGGAAAACACTTGGTCAGACGTGAGCGACGAGTCATTTCCTGCGCAGCATGATATGGTGTTTGGTTAGTTCTGTAGCAATTTCTGCCCCCCCCCCCACTCACTCACTCACTCACTCACTCACTCACTCACTCACTCACTCACTCACTCACTCACTCACTCACTTACCTGCTTTGGTAATCTCCAGCGTCAACGCCTTGCTAATCTCCAAGCAGTCGACCATCGTCGACGTGTGGATGTTGCTCTGCTCAATCAAAATTTCGCTGTTCTTGTCGCAATAATCGTTGAACCTGCGCCGCCGAGAGCAGCGAGCGAGCAAAAATAGTTTGAGTGGGTTAGTTCAGTTGTGGATGTAGCCATGTATAGTAATTTCGCACGGAGCTTCGCAATCTTTTGTCACAAGGCTCGCTCGCTTCGCTCACTCACCTCTTCCCATTCGTTTCAATCTTTTCCTCAATGTTTGCCGTTTTCTCCTCGATCATTTGTTCGATCCTTTTCGACTCGTCGTCGTTTCCTTCCTGCTGCTGCTTCAAAGTTTGGTCTATCACGTCAACTCTCTCACTAATCGCATTGATCTGATTGGTAGCTGAGTTGTGCTGCTCGTCGTAAAACTTGTACTTGATGGTAGCTTGATCGACGTGCGTGTCGTATTCGAGCTTGTTCGAAATCTGTGCATCGTTAACGTCCACCACCTGCTGCTCCACCTCCTTGAACCGTCCGTAAAGCATGTTTTCCAGCGCCTTCAGTCTCTCCCCGATGCTCATGCCCTTCTTCGCGCGGCTTGTGAGCACGCCTACCATCATGTTCTTCATCCGTATCTCGAGGATTATTTTTTTCACGACCTTTTGGAACCGCTTGCGGATCTCAACTGATCGTTTGCTGCGCATGTTGTTTTGGGGAATGGGGGTGGGAATTGGGGTGGGAATTGGGGTGGGAATTGGGGTGGGAACGGGGGTGGCTATTTTTTTTGGAATCGGAGAAGGGATCGGAGTGGAAACTTTTAGCTCTTCCACCACTTGCACAACTTCCATCACTTCCTCCACCATTTCTACCACCACTTCTTCTACCACCTCCACCTCCTCCTCGGCAGGCAACATGCTGATCGGAGAAGGGCTCTTCGGCGGCATCACCGTAGACACGTTCACGGGCGAGTTCTTAATGACCCGAAAGTCAATTTTATTATCCCTCGCATGAATGGGGGAATTGGCCCTTGATACCGACGCCGCCTTGAAGTCGGGCTGTGCACCCTCTTCATCTACGAATCCCTGCAAGTTGTGCGCAATGTTCGTGAGGGAGTTCTTAACCGCCTTAAATTCCTCTTCATTTACCACTTTGCTGTCATCGATCTGTTTCATTATCGCTGAGAACCTCCCCTCATAGGTCGCAATTACCTTCGCCTGATCATTTACGGTGTCCAACAGCGTCGCAACGAGCGATTTCAACGATTTACCGTCATAAACGTTGAGCGAAATCCCCAGTGGGCCATCGCTCATCTGGAAGGAGGAAATGCGTGCATTGTAATTCAGGATCTTCATGTCATTGCAAGGCATAGGGTTGGAGTTGGAAATGGGCGGTAGCTCATCGGAGATGGAGTCCTCCAGAGGATCAGCCATGTCGCTGTAGAGCGTGTCCTTAGCTAAAAAAAACCCGAAGTTAGGGTTAGGGTTAGCCTTAGCTAAAAAAAACCCGAAGTTAGGGAGGTTTATTTTAATGGAGTGTTGTAAGCTATTTAAAGATCGCACGCACTTTGAAAACGTGAAATTGAAACTAATTTTATTTTTTAGAGTTGTAAAATCTTATTATGAAGGCCCGCCCCAGTGCAGCGCTGGATATGCGCAACAAGACCAACTCTGTCCACTCCCATTCCTACCCACGTAAAAAAGTTGAAGATGTTCAAGCGACCCTCCTATCCTTAACTCATGCATTGAAACCTGCCCTTATGCCCCTTCATGATGCCCTCAACCACACCCTGGCCGACAACATCTACCCCACGGCCGAAACCCCTTCGTTCCGAACTGCTAGGCTCTCTGGCTACGCCATTGATTCTACATCAACAGCCCCAACCCGGACTGTCATACGAACCCCTGTTCACCCTGGCATGAACCCTTCGAAGGAACTCATTGTCATCGACAAGACCAACGCGGTGTACGTTGGGATAGGGGCTTGCGTTCCCCAAGGTGCCGATGCGATTCTTCCTATAATCGCGAGGGGTGGAAGTGGGGGTGGGGTAGTTAATTTCTGCAATGAAGGTAAGGGGAATATTGAATTGAATTTTAAGAACACACCTCCCCACTTAAATCCAACCTTAATCCAATCCAGTCCGCAGCCTGGCCACCTCCATGGAGGAGCCCCCGGAATCGATTAGAATCAATAAATTTCCCGTCCCACCAAGCACCAACGTTGACGACATTGGGAGCCATGTCAGCGACGAGGACGTGCTCCTTCAGGCTGGTCATGTGGTGACCCCCGCCACGGTTGGTTTGCTGGCGAGTGCGGGGATATTCTTGGTCCGGGTCCACCAGCAGCCGATGGTTGGCGTTGTTAGCGTTGGGGACGAGCTGGTTGAGGTGAGTCGAGTAACATTAAACATTCAATCACATTTTAACACCTACCCACACTAACACTAACACACACACTCCGCACAGCCTGGAAACGGGATTGCGAGCAGGGGAAAGATGCGAGACATGAGCAGGGCGATGCTGCAGGTGAGCGAGCCTTGATGAAGCGAGCTGTGAGCGAAGCGTTGACGTGCACATGGCGTGTTTTGAAAACCGTCCCTGAATAGCCCTGGAGTTGTGTTCGATTTAGTGTTTCGCTTTTTTTTGGAGTGTTTTTGAGTTTTCACATTGGCGTGCACATGAACCTGATCTGGACCATCCCTGAACAATTGCTTTGCGCAAAAAGATGCGCTTGGCCGAACCCGCCACCGTGTCCAATTTTGAGTGTCTAAATCCTCCATACGTTGGGGTTCAGCGATTCACCCTTTTTTTGGAGGACAAGAATACGAGCCTAACATTATTCTCATTTTTTTGGCTCGCTCACCTCCCCCCCTGATCAATTAAAAATGCGCCTCGTTTTGCTTCGCTCGGCGCAGTCAACGTTGAGCCAGATGCGAATTGCTGTGAATGATTTCGGGATCGTGGAGGACAGGCCCAACATCATCGAGGAGAAGCTCAACGAAGCGTGCAGAAAGTGCGACATTGTCGTTGTGCTCAGCAGCTGCTTTACGGATACTGGGACGAACGAGATGTTTTACAGCCCGTTGAAACACCTTGTTGACGAGATTGGCAGGGTCAACTGCGGCCACCTTGACGTCAGCCAAGGAGAGGGGACAATACTAACCACCGTTGTGCCCAAGGTCGGCCAGCCAATGTGCCCCGGAGGTGAGCGAGCGAAGCGAGCGAGCCTTGTGAAAAACAGAAGAGTGTGATTCGAACTCCTAACCCACTCTTGCTCTCGTGCTTCGTTAAAAATGCGCCTCGCTTCATTTTGCTCGGCGCAGGGCCCCGCCCCTCCGTGCGCGACGGCCACAGCCCCAGAATCATGTTCTGCCTCTCCACATTACCCGCAACGTGCATGATTGCGACGCACTTGTTTGTGGTGCCCTGCGTAAAGCGAATGAGGGGGGCGCTGAATTCAACCGACTGCGTTGCGAGCACGTTGAGCTGCGTCGTTGAGGGAACGGAGGTGAGTGAGCGAAGCGAGCGAGCCTTGATTGAAGACGAGCATACGCGCGATGGATCTCGCGAAATGGCTGCAGACATATATAATGGCTACATCCCACTACTAAACTAACATTATTCCACTCAATTCGTATTCGTTTGGCGGCGCAGGTTGCCTTCGAGGGGCGGGGGGAGAACGAGAATATGGTGCAGTACCATCGCGTGTCCGTTCGGTACGACCGAACCTCAAACAGTTTTCTTTGTAAGTCTACGGGAGACCAATCCGCGGCCAAAATTCTGTCCGTCATGGGAGCCAACGGGCTCGTCAAGTGCGAGTCCGGGGCTAAGTTTTTGGTGGGAGGGAAGGTCGACGTAATGATCATCGGGGAAGTTTTGGGAACGGGCGGGAACAGAAATGACGAGTTCAGGTACGAGAACAAGAAGTTCATTAACGGGAGCAGCAAGGGCGGGCTGACGAGGATAGAGAAGGCAGCGGCGGAAGCCATTGCGAAGGGGGGCGTGGAAGGGGGAAAGAGCAGCCCGTTTGGCAACAACACTATAAAAAAACAGCAAACTGAAGTTGTGACCAAACCATTCGCAAAGCCAGCTCCGATTTTGGCACCGACTTTGGCTGTGACTGTAGCGCCGGTAGTAGAGGCTCCCGTTGCAGTAACTCCTGCAAGGCGTACGAGCACGGACATGCGATCCGAAATGAGTGTGAAAAAAATGACGCCGGTGATAGAGGCACCAGCACCGACACCCGTCATTGTCAAGCCAACAAGTAAACCAGTTCAAAGAAGAACGAGCACCGATATGAGGTCTGACTGGACGGCGACAAAAGTACCAACACCGGTAGTGCCAGCTCCAGCTCCAGCTCCAACTAAACCCGAAAAGCCTAAAAGGCGCACGTCAACTGCTGCCCCGCCTCTGATTCCTAGGCGAACTTCTGCCATTGCAGTTTCGCCACCTCCAGTCCCCGAAATTCCCATCTCTAGTCCAGCCCCAGCCCCAGCCCCAGCCTCTGCCCCAGCCGCTGCCCCAGCCCCAACCCCAACCCCAACACCTACACCAACACGAAAAATAAGTGCTCTCCCACCTCCCATACCTAGAAAGAAATCTATTGCACCTCCCCCTATTCCCCCAAAAGCGGCGGTGGCGCCAACGATTGCTCGTCGTTGGCCGCCGGTAAAAACTCCTGGCAACTAAAAAATGAAAAATATTTTGCTAGAACTACTTGCTCTTGCTCTTGCTCTTACTCTTACTCTTACTCGGACTCCGACTCTTACTCTTCCTGTCAAACCAAACGTACATCCCAAAAATCGGGAATGTGGTGAACACGTGCCAAAAACCATGAAAAAACACCCAACGATCCCATTCCTCGTCTATTTTTGCTTGCCTCGCTAGAAAGTGGAAGAACAGCCCCAACAGAAGTGTCGACCCCCACCTCACGACGACCTTGTTGTCGATGCAAAAAACAACCAACCTCATGAAATTGCCAAGCGCCAACAATCTATCGCAACCATGAACAGCCGAATTGCTCCCAATATACGTGTAATCGGCAAGAACGCTAAAAATCCCTTGGAGGAGCCATGACCACCGCCCAAACGTCGTCTGGAAGGTAAAGTTCGGAACTAAGAAGGGGAGGGCGTAAAACGCGCCAGTCACCCCGGACCAGAGTCGGACGATGCGAGCATCATCCGGGAAAGTTGTTTTGCTGAAGCCTGTGAATGTTCCAGTGACTTGGTCTTGGAGTATTGGCAGCCCTCCAGCAGCGAGAAGGACCGTGCTTATGAGGGTCACAAAGAGAAGATAAACGAGGAAGCGTTTGAGTGTTTTTTTTTCTGGGTTTGAATTAGAGTTCAGATCTTGATCTTGGCCTTGGGGTGGATTGGATTTGGACTTGGATCTAAAAGACTCTGTTTTTGATATTATATAGGAGGTGGCTGTAGACCTTGAGCGGGAGCGGCGGTCACAGGCCATGAGCGAAGTTCTACATAAATTTGCGATTTTTTTTCTTCTTTAAGTGTTTAACTCTTTTACACCTTAAACACTTAAATAATTTAAACTTATCAATTCTTATCACGTGCTTATGCACCTTTGTTGCATTATATCCTACGCCTGGCGTAGTCTAGTTGTAGAGTTCCAAAGTATTTTCAATACTCTTTTGTTCTGCTCTACTGATCATCCTCAACTCTTACAATCACTCCCATCTCAGTTAATCGTTTCAAAAGTTAACAATAATTACCGTTCTCAGATCACAAACAATGGTGCGTATGAAACACGGCACCCACCGAGACACGGCAAAACAAGCAGCAGAAGATTTTCTCAAGCGTGAGGTGCAAATCAGAGGTGCTGTGAGGTGGTTGTGATTGTGATATCGAGTACAATGATCCAGCTGAATCAACAGACCAGTGCAGCTCAACCTGGCGTTGCCCCAATTGCAAAATTGAGGAGGAGGAAACAATGGCCACGGTCAAAGTTGAGGTTAAAATTGAGGACGAAGCCGATTATGAAGCGGAGATCGTCACGGTCAAAGTTGAGGACGACACCGACAACGAGGCTGACAACGAGGCTGACAACGAGGCGGACACAGACAACGAGGCGTAAAGCCAGCACTCTTTGAGAGCTCGGGAGTTCTTGTGAGAGTTTTAATTTTCGAGAAATGGTTGTAATCAAAAGATTCATTTTCCTCAAACCTTCATTTCCAATCCTGCTCGCATGAACAAAATCAATTTTTGGGCGACCATCTCGAGGGCGTGATCTGGACGGGGAGGTGGGCTGGGGAGAGGAAGGAGAGGATTTCGGAGGTGACGTTGTATCCGCCGTCGCGCACACACTTGCCGAGCCTCTTCATAACCTCCTCGAGGGTTAAATTGCCTTCGTTTTGCACACACTCGCCGAGTCTCCTCAAAGACTCCTCGAGGGTTGAGGTGCCTTGGTTTTGCACGCTCTCGCCGAGCCTCCTCATTTCCTCATCGAATGCTTCGTCTTTCTCCAAAAACGTCACAAACTCCCACTTGTAGACGATGTGGAGAATGAGGTTGAGGATGGGGGTGAGGGCTGTGAGGTGGAACTCTCGGCAGGGGGTGATTCTAACCGTGTGGTCTATGTTGGCCGAAACAATAAAGTTGGAATCGGCCGTGATGGTGGCCTGGCTGGTTTGGTATTCCTGCACGAACGTGTGCTTGAGCTCGAAAGTCTCAGCATCCCAGATCTTCATCGTTCTGTCGAGACCAACGCTCACAAGAATACGCCCATTGGGGGAGTATGAGACGCTCAGGCCGTAACCGTAACCGGAGTGAGCCTTGTCGATGCTCTTCACCAAGCTTCCATCGGCAGGGTTCCAAAATCTGATGGATCCATCGTAACTTCCCGAGCAAAGGAGTTTGCAGTCGGGAGAGAACGAGAGGGAATTGACGCCGCCGGTGTGGCCCTCCAACGTGTGCGCTAAGATGGCATTTCCCTCGTTGAAGCTGTAGAGGTTGATGAGCTCGTCGCCACTTCCAGTAGCCAGCTGCTTGCCGTCGGGGGAGAAGCACACTGCCCAAATATCACGCGTGTGATCCTCAAGCACTTGCACTCTAGCCCTCTCGCCATCCTCCCCCGACTCCGACTCCGACCAAATCATCAACTTCTTATCATTTCCACCAGAGGCAATGTGGGAGCCTGATGGAGAGACGGTGACGCACCAAACAGTACCATCGTGTCCCACCAAGGTCTGGACCAACTCGAGGGAAGGGCTGAATACCTTCAAAGTGGGACCCTCAACCCAATCATCACAGCCACAAGCCACAAGTCCCGAGTCATTCGGAAAATAGTAAAGACCAAGAACATATCCAGCAAACACATTGTCAGCTCGATATTCTACCAATTTCGTTATTGTCGACGTAATGATAATTGTGGACCCGCTGGCAGATGCTACTTTGTTGAATCGCCATGACAAGGCAACACAACAAACACCTGCAGTGTGGACTCTGCTGCTGAGGATCATCAATCTCGTTCAATCACAAATACAAATGGAATGAAGCCAAGGGGGAAGAAGGGACGAGGTTGGAACTGGGTCAAGGGGTCAAGGTAGGTAGCTGGGCGGGTGTTTGTGATAAAATGGAGGGAATTTAGATGGAAAATCTGATTTCAACATTTCAAGGTTTCCATGTGGAAACCACAAAATACAAAAAAACAATTAAACTGATACTCACAAATGGTTAACGATAGGCGGCCATCAAAGCGTACACGCTACGATGAGAAAGAAAGGATTGCGTTTGGTCTACCTCCGGGTGATCAACAACAAATTGAAGGTTTCCAACAAACTCAAACTCAAACTCAAACTCAAAACCAAACTCAATCCCAACAAGCGCCCGGATCCAGAGCCCCTCTGCTCAACACCGTCTACCCTATGAAGGTGCTCCGTATCCAGCCTTACGGTTGTTTCATGAGCATTGCTGATTTCACTCAACAGGGTGAGTCAATTCCTGCCAAATCTCGGAATCAGTGAACGGCCTCATCACAAACACAAAAACACATTACTAACCGCGCTCCCACCGCCCACGCTCCTTCCGCCCCGCCCCGCCCCACCCCGCCCCGCCCCGCCCCGCCCTTCCTCCCGCTCTGTTCAGGTCTGTGCAACATTTCTCGAATGTCCCGGTCTCGTATCAACTCGGTCGAGGAGGCAATGGAGGTTGGGGAGACCCACCGTTGCAAGATTATCGACGTGACCGTTGACAAGAGGACCGGAAACTTGAAGTACGGGCTGGCCAAGTGTATTGATGATTTTTCTGATGAAATTTTTGGAAAGGGGCTGCCAGAGCAGGGTACAATTGGTCAAGCCCCTGAGCTCGTTCCAGGCAATATCAGCAACAGCAACAGCAACAACAGCAACAGCAACAACAACTACGGCAACGACAACAACAGCAACAACGACAAAAACAACTACGGCAACAACAACAACAACAACTTTAACAACAACTTTAACAACAACAACAACAACAACAACTTCAATATCAACAACAACATGAATAGCAACAACAACAACAACAACTTCAATAACAACAATAACATGAACAACAACATGAACAACAACATGAACAACAACAACAACTTCAATAACAACAACAACAACAACAAAAATAACAACAACAACAACAACTTCAATAACAACAACAACAACTTCAATAACAACAACAACATGAACAACAACAATAACAACAACAACAACAGCAGCAACCAGCCTTCTCCCCAGAATTTCAACAACCAACCTCCTCCTCAAAACAACAACAACATCAACAACAACAACAACTTCAACAACCAGCCTCCTCCCCAGAATTACAATCAGCCTCCTGCCCAAGAACAGCCTCCATTCAACAACTACTATCCTGCCCCCCAACAGCCTCCTCCTCCTCAGCAGCAGCAGCAGCAGCAGCAGCAGCCTCCTCCTCAAGAACAACAGCTTCCATTCAACAACTACGATCCTACCTCCCAACAACCACATTTGTTGATCAACATGACCCCCCCTCAACAAACCACCAACTACAATCAGCCTCCTCCGCTGTTGACTCCTCAGCAAGTCTCTTCTCCTCAGGGGAGCAATAGCAATCCTTATGGCTCCGGCGGTGGCCATTACGGCAATGTCAATGTCAATGTCAATGGCAGTGTTAATGGCAATAACAGTAATGCTCCCCCCCCCAACAGCAACAACCGCAACAGCAACGACCGCAACAGCAACGACCGCAGGGCGCACGACAACGCCAACGCCAACAACCGCAGCCCCCAACTTGACAAACGCGCCAACGACGGCCAGAACGACGCGCGAATTCTCTCTGGGATAATTTCCCAGCTGAAGAATCGCCAGGACGTGCCCGGCCTCCTCGAGCTCTACGAGAAGAATGTGAATAACGTGAATGCGATTCACCTCGCAAACATCTACGGCACGCTAGCGAGGGGGGTGCGAGGGTCTGGGCCGCTGGCCAAGCTTCAGCAGGACGCAAGGTTCCAGCAGGTGAGTTTAATTCCTCTCCGCTCCGCTCCGCTCCTCACGACTAACCCCCACTCCGCTCCACTCGCTCACCCCCAGCTGCTGGCTGGCACAATCAGCAAGCTGCAGAACAGTCCGGATTGGTACGAGGTGCGACAAATGGCCACAATCACCCATTCTCTCGGGAAGATGAACATCACGACCTCTAGCTACTACGATGGGATCATCGCCTGTCGCGATAGAATCGTCAAGGAGGGCAAGACTCAGGAGCTGAGCAACATCTGTTGGGCGTTTGCCACGATCGGCTACAAGTGTGACGCACTGTGCTACGCGGTGTCGACTCAGCACGCTCGAATTGTCAAGACTGGCGATGTGCAGCACATAAGCAACATCGCGTGGGCGTTTGCCAAGCTAAACTACAAGTCTGACTCCTATTTTGAGGCGGTGGCGAAAGAGCACGCACGAGTTATAAAAGATGGAACATTGCAGAACCTGTCCAACGTCTGCTGGGCTTTTGCCACCCTAGAGCACAAGGCGCCCTCGCTGTTCAAGGCGGCTGGGGAAGAACACGAGCGCATTGCCAAAGACGGCAACGCTCAGGACTTTAGCAACATCGTCTGGGCGTTTGCCAAGATGGAGTACAAGAGCGAAAACCTTTTCACTGCTGTGGCGGGTCAGCAGGAGCGATTCATGAAGAAGGGTGATGTGCAGGCGCTGAGCAACATCTTGAGTGCGTTCGCCAAGTTGGGCTACAAGTCGATGGAGCTCTTCGAAGCGGTGGCGAGTGAGCACGTGCGAATCGTCGAAACTGGCGACATTCAGGCGATGAGCAATATCGTTTGGGCGTTTGCCACGCTTGGCATCAAGTCAAGCGACTTGTTTAAGGCTGTGGCGGGTGAAGTGGAGAGAATTGCCAGGGATGGAACGGAGCAGGAGTTCCTGAACACGATGTGGAGGTAAGTTGAGCAGCGAGTGAGGCCTAATCACAACCAACCCTAACCCTTACCTTTAGTTTCGCTATTGCGGGGCACATCGAAGAGGGAAGGGAGCTGATCAAGAGGCTTTGGGACAGGGCGTGCGAGGAAGGCCTGTGCTTAAAAAATGAGAACTTGCAGCAGCTCGCGCTGACGTTAGCCACGGTTCAGCTGGAAAAGGCGGAGGTTGGCGGACTTGTCCTCCCTCCCCCGCCCAAATCGCTGTTAGACCAAATTGAGGCAGCCACTGCGGATAGCACGCCTAGTGCTTCAACGGGACACAAGGAAGTTTCCAAGGCGTTGGACGAGCTGGGAATTACCCACGAGATGGAGGTGAGCCCGTTCAAGGGCGAAACAGGCTCGAGAATCAATTTCAACGCCGGAGGAATGCTGAACATCGACATTGTGATCGAGGGAGACATGAACAAAAAGCTCACGGGAAAGGAAGGGGACGAGAAGCTGAGAGTCGTCATGGATTTCAACGGACCGACCCACTACGTCCGCTGCGAGGGGAAAAATGTCGAGAGCGGCCGAACGAAGTTCAAACGAAGGCTGGTAGAGGGATTGGGGTTCACAGTCAAGAGCATCTACTGGGACGATTGGCGAGCGTGCAAAGATGTGGGGGAGCAGAAGGCGTACTTGAAGGGAGTTGGAGTTGGGGGTTAAATGGAATGGGGGGAATATGGGGGTGGGTGAGTGTGTGTAAAGATAAAATGGGAATTGGGGTGAAAATTCAACTCTACCATCAATATCTTTCAAAAATGGATGTCCCTATCTATGTCATCCTCCTCCTCCTGCACCAATTGTGTGTCCTTAAAATTCATCGAAATCATTTCATCTTGAATCTTCTCAGCACGTGATTGATCGCCTTCGCCGCCATTAGTGCTCGCCCCCCACCCTTCGTCCATCAACGCTGCCTGCTTCTGCAACTGTTTCAGCGCCTTCTCATCCGCATCCGCATCGTCCGAGTGGTCACTGCTATCGCTATCACTGTCATTGTCAGAGTCGCAGCTGCTCGAGCTCTCGCTGTCGTCAACGTCGTACAACGGGAACCGGAGAATTACCGCGACCCCGCTCACTTGTTGAAGCTGATTTCCGCTCACGTGCTTGACCGAGAAAATGTTTATTGTGCCTCCTGAATTTCTGACAGCTTCCACAAGCTGCCCGAGAATACGAATTGAGTGGGTTAGGTTAGTTTAGTAGTGGATGTAGAGCAAGAGGAGGCTCACCTGAACGTATTTTTTTCGCTCCTTCACGTCCGAACTCCGAAACAGCTCGTCCGTCACTAACAACTTATCAATCGCGCCGTGCTCGTTCGCCTTCAGGCAGTGCTTAAACGAGTAGTAGGCTCGGTCCGGATCGGTGTCCAGCATCTTCATGAAAAGGTTCAGAACGTCGACGTCCTTGGCAACCTTTGTGTCGGTGAGACGGCTCATGACCTCCTTCGTTCCGACCACTTCGTCAAGAGCGTGCTTGTGCCCCGAGGAGCTGCGCACGCCGAGCGAAGCGAGGCGCATTTTCAACGAAGCACGAGAGCAAGAGTGGGTTAGGGTTAGTCGACGAAGAGTGGGCCAATGTGAGAGCTCCAAAAAAAGCAAAAAAAAGGCGAATCACTGAATCGGTCGTAACTCCAACGCACAACGTTTTTAGACGCTATAAATTGGACACGGTGGCTAGTTCGACCAGGCGCATCATTTTGTGCGAGGATGTTGTTCAGGGAGGGTCCAAAAAAACGCCATCTGCACGTCAATGTGAAAACTAAAAAAAAGCAAAAAAAAGGCGAATCACTGAATCGGTCGTAACTCCAACGCACAACGTTTTTAGACGCTATAAATTGGACACGGTGGCTAGTACGACCAGGCGCATCTTTTTGTGCGAGGGTGTTGTTCAGGGACGGTCCAAAAACACGCCATCTGCACGTCAATGTGAAAACTAAAAAAGGAAAAAAAAGGCGAATCACTAAATCGACCGTAACTCCAACGCACAACGTTTTTAGACGCTATAAATTGGACACGGTGGCTAGTTCGACCAGGCGCATCTTTTTTTGCGAGGGTGTTGTTCAGGGACGGTCAAAAAACACGCCATCTGCACGTCAATGTGAAAACTAAAAAAAAAGCAAAAAAAAGGCGAATCACTAAATCGACCACAAACCTCGCTCGCTTCGCTCGCTCGCTCACCTTCTGCACAAAACGAACTTGTTGCGGTTTGCCTGTTCAATGAGCGAGCGCTCATTATTCCGGACGGACTTTGTTTTCAAATAGGTGAAAAAATCGTCCTTCACAAAACCGGGGCTAGCCAGCAGCACCACCTTGACCGTCTTCAAATCAATGTGCCTCAAAATTGCCTGGTAAATAGCCTCGTAGAACTTCACTATCTGCTTCCCGTGCGTGCTGTTCCCTGCCCGCTTCCTCGGGATGCTCATCTCAATCTTGGCCCTTGTAATCGTCATGTAGTCGGTGATCAGGCACAGGTGCGCCAACCCGTGGTGCATCACCACGGCTGCAATCTCGGCGTTTTTGCTCGGGTTGCAAGCCGTGTCAACCCGATCCAGGAAGATCGTGTCCCAGCAATCCTTCTCAATCGTGAAATTCTTATTCAGCTCGAGCTCGAGAGTGTGGTACGCGTTCATGCTCACGTGGTCGGACTTCCGCTGGTTCTTACCGCCGATCCGCATTGTGATGGCCTGGTCGTCAAACTCTATCTTTTCCACCAGCACCTTTAGAGTTATTCGAACCTTGGATGATGATGTGGACCCCGTGGCCGACTCTTTCACAATCTTGCGGTGAGTGGTTGTTGTTATTTCGTCAGAGAGGGAGATCAGGTTGTAGGTGTGCCACATGTCCTCTGGTGTGTCGCATCGGAGCGTGATGGAGCCGGCGCCGTTCTTAGTGGAGACTAGCGCCGAGCGAAGCGCCGAGCGAAGCGAGGCGCATTTTAATGTAGAATGGGGGAGAATGTTAGTTTTGTAGTGGCTCTTTGAAAAAAGACGAATCACAACGAATCACTCCTCAATCCACCGTAGTTCGGCCAGGTCTAATCTTTTGGGGTTTAAATTGAAGAACTCACCTTGCTTCTTAATTAGATGCATGAGGTGGAAGGGTGTGGGGAAGCTCAGCGTTCAAAGTTTGTGATTTGAGGAAACTGAAGCCAGACGATGAACGAAGACTGAGGGTGCACAATAGAATAGAGGTGATAACGTTGATTGAATCGAGAAAATTTTGCTTTTTATAATTTTACAAAAACCGGGGTTGATCATTGTGGAATTCTGCGTCCCACGATCTTTCGCCATTTCAGAACGAATGTATTTGGTGATGTTGATGATAATGGCCTGGGTCAACGTAGTTTCGTCTTTCCAACATCGTCATCGAATACAAACACAAACACAGCACAGTTTCCTTTCCTCTGCTGGCCCTCCTGTTGGTGATGGACCACCCCGAGGCGGCCCCCCTTCTGCCCCCCCTAGCGGTGGTCCCCCTCCATCCTCTCCCCTCGTAGAATCGATAATCAACAACGCGTTTAAAGTCCTTTACGTTGCTGACTCCAGAAGTCTAATCGACTCATCGAAGAACCTTCGTGTCCTCTGGACTCGCGCCCTCCTCAACACTTGGGGCGAGATCGACGATGATATCGCACAAACACTTCTCCCCCAAAGAACAAAGTTCATAGTCACAAACCCAAGCTTCGCCAGTCTCCTTGTGCCGATCAAAGACAAATTCTCATGGATAACAAAACGCACCAAGTACATCGATGGCGTCCTCGAAAATTTCCTCCGCGAGCACCCACCAAACACGGAGACGACGAATGTCGTCGTGATTGGGGCGGGCTACGATACACGTTCGCTCCGCTACGGAAGGAAGGAGGTGCAATTCTACGAGGTCGATCTTCCCGACATTGTCCAGCGGAAATCCTTGCTGTTCAACAGTGATTTCGTAAGTTCTCTCCCCCTGGACCTAAACTCATTAGAAAATTCGCCATCGATCATTGAGTTGCTGAAGAGTGGGACGACCTTCGACGAGAGCAAGCCGACTCTGTTCGTCTTCGAAGCTGTTTTGTTCTACCTTTCTCCTGAGTCGGTCGCGAATCTAATGACTTCAATAATGAACACAAACAACAATAACAATACCTACGTTATTACTGACAGCCTCATGGGCATGAAGATATTTCCCGGGCCCAGCAGCAATGAAGAGACGGTGGCGAAGTGGTTTGCAGGGTATGGCAAGAAAATGATCTCCCATGATAAGATTTGGGGTGGCGCAGTACACCTGACTTGTGCTGTAGACGATGAAAAGAGCCCCACACAAAAATAATGTTTTGTATTTGTTTTAAACATTCTCGTCACCCCCCCACCCCACCAGCCCGCTCAGCACAACCTTAATCGCTTCCTTGTGGACCGGTTTCACAATAATTTCGTCCGCTCCGCTCGCCAAGAAGTTCTGTTTCTGTGCCGTTCCGGCGTTTCCGGTCACGCCAACAATTCTCCCTTCGAAGCCCTTCCCCCTCATCACTTTTGCCGCCACACTGCCCGTCATTCGCGGCATTTCGTGGTCCATGAACACCACATCGAACATCCCCTGTCCGTTCTCATTCTTATTATTATTTCTCTGGTCGTAAATCTCAACCGCCTCACCACCGTCGTAACAGCAGACGATGTTATCTTCGTTGACTCCCAAGTTCTTGACCGTTCTTTTGAGAAGCTTGGTGTTT
>BRYC01000995.1:0-15207 GCA_030267985.1 Parmales sp. scaly parma
TCCTCTCCTCTCCTCTCCTCTCCTTCCTCAGGAGGGCATCGCCTTCGGCAACGGAAAGATGTACACCCCCGCGAGCTACCAGGCGTACGCCTCGGAGCGCTCCAAGAGGTGGAAGGAGGAGATGTACACCAAAAAGGGTCGGGAGATGACGAGCGATGCGCTGGAGAAGGAGGTGAGTGTAAATGAACACGCTACACTTACGATAGCATTTGCTATATACTTATCACTTACTTATCACTTACTTATCACTTACTTATCACTTACTTATCACTTAACTTATCACTTTTCTTTTATTTATTACAAACCTTTATGCACCTTTTACCTTTTATGCACCTTTATGCAGTACTGGGACATAGTCGAGACCGGATTTTTGGAGAGCGTCGTCGAGTACGGCAACGACATTGACACGGCGAGCCAGGGTTTCAACGGGTTTCCGCTCAGCGAGACGGGGAGGTCGATCAACCACCCTCACAACCGAACCAAGAAAACCAAGAGCGAGAACGATGACGATGACGATCCGCAGAATCAATACGGATCTCCCGAGGTGAGTGGAGCGAAGCGAAGCGAAGCGAGGGGGGAGACGGGTGGGGGGCCGAAGGGGTGGGGTGGGTGCGACGACTCACATTTACGTTTACAGTTTACACACGTTCATTAACGTTCCATTTCATTTCACTCACACAATTTTACAATTTTTCCTTCCCAATTAATTCCCAATTCCATTTCTCAATTCCCACAATTTAATTTTTTCATTTAGTTCTACAAAGAGTGCTGGTGGAACCTCAACAACATCCCCCAAGCCCCCGGCTCCGTCCTCCGCCATGTCGAAGTCCCCCTCAACGGCGTCAACGTCCCCTGGCTCTACATGGGCTGCCTCTTCAGCTCCTTCTGCTGGCACAACGAGGACAACTACCTCTACTCGATAAACTACCACCACGCTGGCGGCCCGAAGCAGTGGTACGGTTGCCCGGGGACGAAGAAGGGGGCGGAGGGGCTTGAGAACGTATTCAAGCGGCACCTCCACCACAAGCTCCAGGAGACCCCTGACCTCCTCTCCCACATCACCACGATGTTCTCCCCGAGGTTGCTGCAGCTTGCGAGCGTTCCAGTTTGTAAGCTCCTGCAGCACCCTGGGGAGTTCGTCGTTACTTTCCCGAGGGCGTATCACGGCGGGTTCAGCATGGGGCCGAATATCGGAGAGGCGGTCAACTTTGCGACGCCGGAGTGGATTAGTCACGGGGTTGATGCCAATGAGTACTACCGGAGCATCAGCAGGGAGACGGTGTTTTCCCAGGACAGGTGAGCGAGTGAGTGAGTGAGCGGAAATGGCGATTCGTTTTTTTTGTGTGCCTTTTTTTGCCTTTTTTGGAGATTTCACATTGACGTGCAGATGCAGATGCCCCTAATCTGGACCGTCCCTGAACAACCCCCCTCGCCCAGAAAGATGCGCCTTGCCGAATCTGCCACCGTGTCCAATTCATAGCGTCTGAAACCTCCATACGTTGGAGTTCCGGCCGATCTAGCGATCACCTTTTTTTGCCTTTTTTCACTAACCCCCAATTCCAGGCTCACGTTCATGACGGCGCACTACTTGGAGGAGCAGTCCATCCAGTCGCTCGTCTCCCTTGCCGACGTGCTTAACGGGGCGATCAAGGAGGAGACCCTCCTCAGGTCCAACCTCATCCACAACAAGGTGAGTGAGCGAAGCGAGTGAGCCTCAGCATTTTAACCACTAACCATATCATGCGCTCGCTCGGCGTAGATCAAGTTCGACGACTCAATTGCCCTCCCAAAGCTAAACGTAAAAAAGTGCGACAACACCGAGGCAAACTACGACGACAAGCGGTGCTGCCTCATCTGCCAGCACTGCTGTTTCTACTCGGCTGTTTGCTGCAGCTGCCACCACACGAATTGCGTCTGTCTGAGGCACTCTGACAAGCTGTGCAAGTGCGCGCTGGACGAGAAGTTTTTGCTCGTTTGGGTGTCCATCGAGGACCTCAAGCAGAAGAAGAAGGACGTCGAGGACCGCATCAGGCAGTTGAGGGATGTAGAGAGGCACATCAAGAAGATTGGAGAGGAGAGGGCAGTGAAGAGGGCCAGGGTTGGGATTGGGGATGGGGACGGGGACGGGGACGGGGACGGGGACGGGGATGGCTCAACAACAACAGCAACAACAACAACAACAACAGCAACATCATCATCATCATCATCATCATCATCAATCCAAAGCCCAAACACAAAACCCTCCTTCTCACTCTCATCATCCACCAACATCTCCCAACTATTCGCCCGAGAGACGGCCCCCGGCGCCAGGCAAAACCTCATCTACCACATGAACAAGACCATCCCGACCGGACCAGCAGGAAGAGACAAATTCCCGCTGGCCAAGATGAATGCAGCGGTCAGGATCAAGCGGGAGGAGGAGAGCGAGAACTTGCAGAAGAGCAATAGCATTATGAGCAGCATGCAGCAGCAGCAGGTGAGCGATAAGAGCGTACCAGGCGAAACTGAAAACGAAAACTAAAACTAAAACTATTACATCCCAGAAGAAGGAGATATCGGAAAGTCCGGTGAAATTGCCGAAGCCGCAAGTGGCTGCACCTGCGGCACCGAGTCTGCCCTTTGTCACGACGAAGAAGAAGGAGGAGGAGAGTGGTGGAGTAGGATAGGATTGGAGTGTGTTGAAACAAAATATTGATTCCGTGTGAAATAAATGAAAATATTGAAATTGTTATCGTCCCCGACCTTTTCCCAGACCTCGTCCACCCCGACCCCGACCTCTCCCTCTCCCTTTCCCCCCCCTTCCCTTTTTTTCACCAAAATTTCCAACTCTATTTCCTCAACATCGGCACCTCCTGTGGGCCCGCCAACCCATTTCAAGCGTGGTGACGTCGTTGCATCTATCAAGACGTGACCAGTGACAAGCACCCACTCAAAAATTGGTAAGGCAATTTTTTCCATTTCCCTTGTGCGGCCGAGATAAAGCATCCCGTAAACAAACAGCCCAATAAAAACAACAGCAAACACCTGTAGCCCTTTCCTCTGCCTGTATCTTCTTGTCAAGCTCAAGACGGCGTTTTCGAAGACTGCAACCACCATGAATAGCGCTGAAAAGGCTGTGTGATGCTTGAGATCGCTTGTTGCGCTTATAACAACTAGGGAAATACTCAAGCAGTATAGTAAAGTCATCTTGATGTAATGGGGGTGCAGAGTGTTGCAACGGCGCAAGAGTTCTAGGGTGCATGCCTTCCCCACAGTGACGCTCACCACCCAACATAGTGCTCCAAACTTGAATTGCCCGAAAACGTCCTCCTTAGTGCCCCAAGAGTCAGAGAGCAAAGTGCTCCAAAAAGGGAAACCAGCTTTTTTATCTGTTGAAGGGGTGGCATGCATTAGCGTGACAGAAATACAGGTCAGCCAGGGCAGCGTAGTTGCGAGGAATTGTATCGATTCATAGATCATCAAGTTTGGGCTTGAAAAAGGGAGTTTCCCGGTGGTTTTTCGCTCTATTGGTGGGGATTTGGGGTATTTTTGATTGTTTGTTTTAAGATCTTGCGAGATTACACTATTGTTGCTCTGGAATGTGTGTATAAACTTGAAAAGATTTTTTTTCCAACCAAACTTGCCCAAACCAAAAAAAAGTTTCGATCGCTGCCCGTTATTGTTTTGAAATTCAAATCATTTAATAACACCACCACAACAGACTCGATAAAGGATGTCATACAATCAGTACGAAGAAGAAGAGGAGGAAGAAAACGAATACTATGATGAACGAGGCATAGAATATGAAGACGAGGAGGAAGAATCCGGCGAAGACGAGGAAGAAGTCGAAGCCTTGGGAGATGCTCTGGAGCTGAACAAAAAGCTCAAGATGATCATGTCGTCGAACCTCGACCCGGTGTCAATGCAGCAGCAGCTCACAGCACTCATGGGGCAGATGGAAGGTGGTGGTGGTGGTGGTGGTGGTAATCCTAACCTACAACAACAACAACGAAACCACCCCAAACAGCAACAGCAACAGCAACAGCTACAGCAACCAAAACAGCAACAGCAACAACAACGACACCACCCTCACCCCCAGCAACAGCAACAACAACAACACCCTCAACGCAAACCCTTGGGAGGCATGTCGCACAATTCTAACATGAAACAGGCGATGAAGAGCGCCAACAGTGGCAAAACTTTTTCCTCTCGGGAGGCCATGGCGCAGCAAAAGAACAACCAAATGCTTCTCAAGAAAATGATAAAGATCCAAACCACCCCCAGCAGCAACAACAACAGCATCGGGGGCTACCAGGGAACCTCCAGCAACCACGCCCACCTCACAAACTTCAAATCGTCCAACACGATAAACCGCCAGAAGAAGATGAGTAAAATTGCTGGAGACAACCAGAAGTTTTTGTCCAGGCTGCAGAACGTCAAGAGCACGATGAACACCAAGAAGATGCGGGCCGATGCTGACCGAAACGCGCAAATTAGCAAAATGAGAAGCCAGGTGCACGTGCAGAAGAAGCGAAGCGTTGAGGGGGGGCGGAGGCCCGCACCTGGGGCCAACAATATGTTCGGAAACGCGGCGAATCAGGCAAGGATGAGCAGGTTCAAGGCTCCTCCTTCGATGAAGCAGCCTGATTGGGAGGGATAACATTCATTTTAATTCTCAAATATTTCTAGATCGATCTAATCAATTATTTAACAATGGGAGAATTGCCAATGAACTCAATCCCAATCCCAAACCCAACCCCAATCCCTTACTGGTATTTAGAGCAGACTCGCTGCGGCTATACTCCAGCAGTTGCATTTTCCTATTCATATTTGCCGTCACCAGCGTGTTCCTTCTTTCTTTGGTCGTTTCCCTTCTCGTGAAGGTTCGCAGTTTCAAAACCGGAAGTCCGCCCTTCGTTTCTCTCCTTGAGGAGGGGCTGTTTTGGCCGCCAACACTACTCACGACCGAGTGATCGTCCTCGTGCTCGTCCTCGTGCTCGTCGCCGTCGACCTCCTTCCCCTTGGTGCTCTTGCTCTTGCTCATCTCGTTCATTAGTTGCAAGCTCTTCATCAACCCCTCCTTATTCTTGTTCCTGCGCCGAGCGAAGAAGGTGCGAAGTGAATAGTGTGGGTTGGTTTAGTAGTGGCTCGTATATATTTCTCGTCTTCATCGCTTGGCTTCGCTTGGCTTCGCTTGGCTTCGCTTGGCTTCGCTTCGCTTGGCTTCGCTTGGCTTCGCTTGGCTTCGCTTGGCTTCGCTTCGCTTGGCTTCGCTTCGCTTGGCTTCGCTTCGCTTGGCTTCGCTTCGCTTGGCTTCGCTTCGCTTCGCTCGCTCACCTCCTCGCCTTGGCCTTTTTGTCCATTATGTTCGCCCTCTGCTTGTACTTCCTCCCGAACGCCTCGTTCTTGATCTCGTTGAAGACCTTATCCTGCCGGATTTTGGTGTCGTGAGCCTCCTTAACCTGATCGGGGGAGTCGTAGAAGCCAGCCGTCTGGTCCCGTAGCTCCTGGACGACTTGGTTCCCCCTGAAAAAGTGAATTACGTCGGCTCGATTGATGGCGAAGCACTGCACCGAGCGAAGAAGGTGGAATAAGAATTGAGTGGAATAATATGATGTTTAGTTTGTAGTGGCTCGTATATATTTCTCGTCTTCCTCAACCCCCCCCCCCGCTCCGCTCGCTCACCTCGCAGGTTTCCTCGCACACGGCAGAGTACTGCCTCGTCTCGTAGTTGAGGGCCATCTCCTCGCCGAAGAAGTCGCCGACTGTGAGGATTTTCAACGGGAGGGCGACATTCTTTTCGTGGCAGGCAACAGTGTAGGATTGGTTCAAGGCTGGCCACCTATTCTCGCTGCGATAGACCACCTCCTTCTGGATCGCCACCTTCCCCCTGTAAATCAGATACATGACCGCGCTCTTCTCCCCCTGCTTCACAATGAACTCCCCGGGGCTAAACATCCTCCTAATAAGCACCCCACTGAGCCTAAACACCTTGGGGTACGTCCAGCTCCTCAAAATGTTGCACTGCTGCGTCAAGAACGCCATGGCCTTCTTGAACTTGGTCGCCTGGTGCATCTTCATCATGATCTTGTACTCGTGGCTCTTGATGACGACGCACTGGCTCCGTTCGGACGCGACGCAAGTGGCGCTGCGGGGCTCGTCCTTCTCCAGCGACCGCTCGCCGAAGCAGTCGCCGGAGTGCAGCTCGCCCATCACTTGCCCGTCCACCAGGATGCGAACCTTGCCGCTGAAGATTATGTAGAACGCGTCGCCGATCTCGCCTTGGTTGCAGAGGAGGTAGTCCTTTTCTACTTCCAGGAAGTGTACGTTCTGTGTTGTGTTCGGGGGAAATGTTGGTGAAAAATGTTTATACAATTTTAGAGATTTTTGAGGTGTGGAAATTACTTGGGGTTGTGGAGGGGGGGAGATCCCCCCCCCCCCCTCTTCTGCTGCGCTCGGCTTTCCGCTGCACCTCGGCTTGACGGACGCAGCTCCTCCCTGCGGTCGTCGCAATGGACGCAGCGTCGCTCGCTCGCAGGACTCCTCTTACCTTGGCCAAATCCAGAAACCTCCGAGTGCTCAACCCGCTCAGCACGTTCTTCTCCTCCATCCACGCCGAAATCCTCTGGAAGTCCTCGTGAGTCCTTCTCGTCACCGCAATCCGGAAGCTCTTGACGAGCTGGTCGTGCTCGCTGTGCTCGTCCTCGTCCTGAAAGCGGGTGAATACCATGCGGAAATCGCGCCGGTTTATCAGCCAGTTGGGGAAGATCGTGTCCAAAGGGTCGTTGGTCGAGTCTCTGATCAGCTCGCTCAGCTGGCCCTTTTTCTTGGTTATTCGAAACTAAGCCAAAATAATTGAGTGGGTTAGTTAGTTTAAAAGTGGATGTGGGTGGGTGGGTGGGTGGGGGTGCCTGTAGCCATTTCCGCTCACCTGCTTCATGCACTCGTCCAACTCCCCCAAATCTATCTCCCCAGCACCATCCTTGTCCAAGAACTTGATCAAGCTCTTGCTCTGGCCAATGGTCATCTCGCACTGCGCCGAGCGAAGCGAGGCGCATTTTTAACGAAGCAAGAGCAAAACGAGTGAAGCGAGTCGAAATAATAACGAATTGAGTGGGTTAGTTTAGTAGTGGATGTAACAACTATGTCTGTAGCCATTTCGCGGGATTCATCGGCGAGTATTTTCTCGTTTTCATCAAAGCTCGCTCGCTTCGCTCGCTCACCTCCAGCTTCATCAGCCCGGTCATCAGCTCGCTAGGCTGCAGCAGCCCATCCTTGCTCGTGTCAAACTCCCGGAAGATTTGCAAAATTCCAGTGCGCGACTTTGTTAAATATTCGTCTAGCTTCATTATGGCAAGGAGGGCACCTTTATTATTCTCCAAGTTATTTTTTTCAGCGTCGGACTGAAGGTGCTGGACACTATTATGCTTTCCTTTGGACATTATCCTTGAGCTGAATAATGTATGTTGTTCTAAATCCAGGCTTGGCCTAGTTAGCTGGAAGAACGGAGAAAGGCCAAAACAGGCCTAATATTAATTGTGTATTTGCGAGTGCGAGCGGGGCAACACTGATTGCTTCTTTTTGTTTTTTCAACAGAATTTTTTTATCACAATTTTTCAACGAATATCCCAACACCCCATACACAAACCAGCACTAAAATTAATATGTCTGACTCAGAGCAATCAACAGACGATGAAATCAACATCCTCCAAACCAAACC
This sequence comes from Parmales sp. scaly parma, assembly GCA_030267985.1. Taxonomy (NCBI): domain Eukaryota; class Bolidophyceae; order Parmales; species Parmales sp. scaly parma. Next base: position 7,700 of record BRYC01000995.1, read on the forward strand.
TCAAACACTCTCCCCCATGCAACAAACTCGCTCGAACAATTACAAGCCCTCAATTTCACCAGCGGCCCGCGCCAAGCTGTGGGCCGAGAGGGAGCGCAAAATGGCCCAGAAGGAGAAGGCCATATACGAGATGGTCGACAGTTTGAACGGCAGACTAGACAAGTTGAACAGGACAGTTAGGTCCCAGCATGACCTGTGCGTTAATGATGTGAACCCCAACAATGTGGAGCTTGGGAACGGTGAGGGGGGGGGGGGTGGAAATCAGAGGTCGAAACCTCCATTCGGTGCAGCTTCTTCAGGAGGAGACGAACTGGGTTTCGGGTTGTCGATGTCAATGAGTTTGGAGAGCCCATCAATGCCGCCCAACCCCATGAGTGATGACAACAAAAACAACAACAACAACAACAACAATAACAACGACCACAACACGCTCTTCAACAACAATCACAAGCAAATTCCCACCTCCGGAATCCCGGCCCACACGCGCCTAACCTGGCGTGACTCAAACCTCCCATCCACCGACGCCGGCAAGCGCCTCGACATGATGTTTGACACCATGCACGGGAAGCAGAAGAACAAGAAGAACAAGGGAAAGCTACAGGGCATGACCAACAAAAAGAACATGGAGAGCAGGAAGGATGCGAGGGTTCGGCTGCAAAAGGTTCTGGATATAAACAGCGAGAATTACGTCACTAGGGCGGTGAATAGCGTGGTGTACATGGTGCCCAGCGAGAGTGCAGTGTTGATTGCTGCTGTTGGTGGTGGTGGTGGGGAGGTGGAGGGGGGGTCAGTTGCTGGACAGAGTCAGATGGGCGACCTCACGGACCCGACCAACGTCGACCCGCAAGTTGGCGAGAACTGGCCGATTAAAATCGGCGGGAGCGAGATGCATCCGAGGTGAGCGAGCGAAGCGAGCGAGCCTTGAGGAAGACGAGCATACTCGCAATGAATCAACACCCGCGAAATGGCTGCAGACGGCTACATCCACCTCTAAACTAACCCACTCAATTATTTTGACTCGCTTCACTCGTTTTGCTCTTGCTTCATTAAAAATGCGGCGCAGAATTTTGCTGAGCCTGGCGTGCGAGAAGATCGTCATGGCGAGCGGGGAGAGCTTGATCAAGAGGCTGAGCGTCAACAAGGAGAGCTGCAGCCTCTTCGTGTACATGTACTGGTTCGTTCACTGCAGGTTCTTCCAGCCGAACTCCGAGACTGAGCAGCACTATTTGCTGAGAAAGGTCGCGATAATCTTCGCCAACTTTCTATCGCTAAAGTCCCTGAAGGACCACAAGGACTTCTTCTTCAAGCACTACCCCTTCGTGCTGAGCCAGGCGATCATTCTGGGGCTCCGGAGCCTGTGCCCGGGGAACCAGAGCCTGTACACGAGCCACTTCAAGAGAATATTATATTTAGAGGTGAGCGAGCGAAGCGAGCGAGCCTTGCGCGAAATGGCTGCAGACATAATGGCTTCATCCACTACTACTAAAAGCTAACCCACCCATTCGTCTGGCTTCGCTCGGCGCAGGTGATCAGGCTGCTGACAGGGAGCGACGTGTGCCCAGGGTCTGTCAACGTTTTGAGGTGCAGTTTGTTCCCGGAGGAAATTTTGGAGGACGAGGAGGATGTAGAGGAGGTGCTGCCGCCGATATCGAGCTTTTCGAGTGGGAGTCGGGTTGAAGAGGCGGATGGCATGGGAATGGGAATGGGAATGGACAACACTGGCCAACAGATGCTCGGCTTGCTGGAAGACGGGGAGGGGAGTCTGATGGCCACCAATAATAGTAGTAGTAGTAGTAGTAGTGGCAACGTGCTGCTGGGCGGCGCGAGCACGTCCCAACATCAGCATCAGCAGCAGCATCAGCATCAGCAGCAGCAGCAGCAGCAGATGCTCGCAATGCAGACGCAGCAACAACAAACAAAAAAAAACACGAAAACGAAAACACTGAGCAAATCTAAATCAATGCCAGCCTCAACCTTTGACCACGCAGAGGTACCCCCCGTGCTGAGGTACACGGGGGGCCGAGAAACCCTCCGGTTCCGCAAGGAGAAGCCGTCGTTCTTGAGAGGATTCTTGCCCCGGCAGCAGCAGGTCGACTTCGACGCGAGCCGGATCTCGCCGCTGCTGCAGCAGTTCTTGGACCACCACAGCGACACGGCCGGGCGGCGGCCGCAGCAGCTCAGGAAGACCGAGCCGGTGAAGTGGTGCAGGACGGGGGGGGAGGACACCCATAAGAAGCTCCCTTTAAATAGGGACAAGTACGAGAGCATGATGAGGGGGCACAGGGCGGAGAAGAGAGCCTTCAAGAAGAGCTTGGCGAAGAGCGTGAAATGCATGGTCAGCGAGGTGCGAAGCGTCAACGAGGAGAGGATGCATGTGTTGAAGGGGGGGAGCAGTTCTATTGCATTATGCGCAATTGATATTCTGAAGGAAATTGACGATAGAACGAGGAAGGCGCATCACGGCGTGGTGGAGGGGGAGGGGGAGGGGAAGGGAAAGGGGAAGGGGAGGGGAGGGGTGGGTGGGGGTGGGTCGGGGGCAGCGGGGGCAAAGGAGTAAGTAATTTTTTTGTTCAAACAAATTGCAATCTTTCATATATTCCGCTTGTCTACGCCGAATCGACTCTCAAAAAGTCCAGCACAACACTTGTCGGGCCATCCCCAGCCCCAGGCCGCTGTATGCACATATTCAGGAGGGCAATGCCCTTGTGGAGGGTACGGAGGGAGGATGAGGTGGCGGGAGGGGTGGTCGGCGCCTTGCACGTCTTCTTGTGCTTCTTCCACGCTGACTTCTGGCAGGAGGAGGAGCAGTAGAACGTGTTCTTGCACCGGGCACAAGGTTTGGCGGGGAGGGAGCTGCAGACGTTGCACTTTCGAGCCGGCTTGAGGACGGCCTCAATTTCGACCAGCTCAGCCTTGTCGTACTTCATGTGCTTGATGAACGTGCAAGCGGTGTTGTAGGTGCCAAAGATTGACGAGTCGACAAACTGCTTGGGGAGGTGTTGTCGGAGGAGGGTGGGGAAGGGGGTGGAGGAGATGTAGGCGGGGGTGAGGCGGAGGACGTTTCGGATCTCTATGCACGCATTGAATTGGGTAGACTCGGCAAATTGGAGCATTGTGTTGCCTTGGTCGTTTTTAGTGGTGAGGGAAAGTGGGTGCTGATGGACCATTCGAAGAGCAAGAAACACGAGGGAGTCGCTGTATACCTGGCTGTAGCAAGCAATACGTCGAAGAAGATCAGAATTGTCGAATTTGAGCACTTCACGCACCAACTCGGCATTGTGCTGGTTGATGTGCTTGTGGCAGTCTGCATACGATCGTGAATGCATCCACCCACCCATCTCATCCTGCCAAGAAGCCACTGGTGCGTACAAGCGGGCCATCCCCTCCCAACCCAACGAACGAGCTTTCTCGGGAGTGAGGGAGAGCAAGCCGATGATCTCAGCACAGGCTCCACTCCTACGGGCAATGTCGATGGGGGTTTTGCCTTCCTTGTCTCGTGTGATGAGGGCCTGTAGATTCCAGCAAATCGACTGCACGCCCACAAAGGCAAGAGTATGTGTGTGTGTCTGAGTTTTCGCTGCGAACCAATGATGTGGTAGTCGTCCATACTCATCTCTCTCCTTGTACTTTCTCAAGAGCAAATCTACGTTCCGATGTGGGTGAATCATGGCTCCTCGTACCGCGGGCCAATCACGCTTCTTGAGCCACTTGTGGTGCTCATTGGAAGGAGGCATAATTATTATGCTCGTGAAATAACAACTCAAACGAGAATGGGTAGAGTGTGAGAGGTGTTTGCTAGTCAAGGCAAGAGAATTGGGTTAGAAAAGCGTGCTGGGTGTTTGGGGTTTACCCAAACGTAAATTGCCAAAATCCAGTCGAAAATTGTCATTTATAACACTATAAGCACATAAGGATTAACACTAACGCTTGCTCTTAAACCCTATTTTACACAAGACCAGAAATACACCCCTCAGCCCTCGTCCCACGTCCAATCTCAAATAAGTCTGTGAAGATGGACGAAAACAGCTCCTCCACGGGCATAATGGTATTGTAGATTGCGTGGCGTTGCGGAGTAACGGTCATGTGGCATCGGGTAGTAATAGCGTGTCAATCATCGTCCACTCGACCAGCTCCAGCAAGGTAGAATATCGAGCTGACAATGTTTTTGCAGAAGATGTCTGTGGTCTTTGCTATCTTCCGAATGACTCGAGACTTGTGGCTTGTGGCTATGATGGTTCTGGGGGTGGCAACTTGAAGGTACTTAGCCCTTCCCTCGAGTTGAAACAGACCTTGGTGGGACACGATGGTTATGTTGAATGCGTCACCGTCTCTCCATCAGGCTCCCACCTTGCTTCCTGTGGTGATGATGGGAAGGTGATGATTTGGTCGGAGCCGGAGGAGGGTGGCGAGTGGGCGAGAGTGCAAGTGCTTGAGGATCACACGGGTTATATTTGGGCAGTGTGCTTCTCCCCCGACGGCAAGCAGCTGGCTACTGGAAGTGCCGACAGGCTCATCAACATCTACAGCTTCAACGAGGGAAATGCCATCTTAGCGCACACGTTGGAGGGCCACACCGGCTTGGTCAGGTCCCTCTCGTTCTCTCCCGACTGCAAACTCCTTTGCTCGGGAAGTAGGGATAAATCCATCAAATTTTGGAACCCTGCCGATGGAAGCTTGGTGAAGAGCATCGACCAGGCTCACACCTCTACCGTCTATAGCATCTCATACTCCCCCAACGGGCGTGTTCTTGTGAGTGCCAGTTACTACGACAAAACGATGAAGATCTGGGATGCTGAGACTTTCGAGCTCAAGCACACGTTCGATCAGGAATACCGCACCAGCCAGCTCACCATCACGGCCGATTCCAACTACATTGTTTCGGCCAACGAAGACAGCACGGTTAGAATCACCCCCTGCCGAGAGTACCACCTCACGGGCCTCACCCCCATCCTCAACCTGATTCTCCACATCGTCTACAAGTGGGAATTTGTGTTGTTTTTGGAGCCAAACGAAAACACCTCACCCCTCGAGAAAGTCATTAGGGTACTCGGGGAGTGCGTGCACGAGGGCGGCTACAACGTCACCTCCGAGATCCTGTCCTTCCTCTCTCCCGCCCACCTCCCAATCCAAATCACCCCGACCAGGTGGAAGCGTGATCCTGAGGACATCATTGCCAGGTTGCGAGCGGAAAATGATTTGTTGCGACAAAGAATTGCCGAGTATGAACAAGAAGGCAATGAAGAGGAGGAGGAGGAAGAGGAGGTGGAGGAGGAGGAGGAGGAGGAGGAAGAGGACCTCTGAGGAAATTTGCACTAGAAGCTATGAGGAGGCTCGGCGAGTGGTGAGCGACACCGATGATTTTGTAAAAGAAAGAAGTATTTGAAAACGAAACCCTTGTGTTTATTCAATAGGCGGACCGGGCAATAGGACCCCTCGAGGAGGTCATGAGGTACTCGGCGAAAGCGTGCACAACGGCGGCTACAACGTCACCTCCGAGATCCTCTCCTTCCTGTCCCCAGCCCACCTCCCCGTCCAGATCACCCCCACTCGATGGCAACCCAACACTATTTAAGTTCCCCAAAAATCTATTTCTAAATGTTCTCTATATTCATCTGCAAAAATTTATTGGCCCCCACCCCCACCCCCTTCTTCTTCTTCTTCGTCTCCTCCTCTCTCACCCCTCAGAACCCCCCCCCCTTCCTCTTCATCAGAGTCCGAGTTCGCCAACAACTCAAGTTCGCCGAAATCAACGTCCTCATTCCCACGTCCCTTCTTATTCTTGTAGCTAACTTTAAACATGACGACCCCCAAAACGACGATCGAGAACCCTCCCACATTGACACCTGTGAGAACATCTCCAAAAACCTTCACCCCCAACCCAATCGTGACCATTTCCTTCACCACCCCTCCAATCATCAAGATTAGCGCTGACGATCTAATGATCAGAGTGAACTCGGCGACCATCATGCAGACCGCTAACGTTCCACCAAGCAGCGACAGCAGCGCAGTTTTGATGCAGGAGGCGAAGTCTTCGAAGTACTCGGAGTTCCGAAAAGCGATTAGGGGTTTTTCCTTTATCAAAGAAACGAGGAGAATAGTAAAGAACATGCTCGGCGCGATGACTCGGAGGGTTGCGATCGGGGAGGTGAGGGGTTGTTTGAGATTGGAGAGCTGAGCGAAGCGAAGAAAGCGCGTATGAGATTAGCGTGTGGCGAGCGCCCCTCCCCTCCCCTCCCCTCCCCTCCCCTCCCCGCGCCGCTCGCTCACTCACGCACCTTTCGCTGGACCAGCGTCCACCTCAATCCACTCAGAACACTCGCGGACAAACACAGCAAAAACCCACGCAGATTAAAGCTCGTCTCACCGTACACAGCCAGCAGCTCGCCAACGGCTATCGTCCCCACAACGCTCACCAGCCTGCGCCGAGCGAAATTAAGCGAGATTGTGCGCATTTTCAACGAAGCACGAGAGCAGCGAATAACGCGAGCAAAAAATAATGATGTTGAGTTGGTTAGTTCAATAGTGGATTAAAGCCACGTATAGCTCTTCTGTCACAAGGCGAGCGGAGACGGAATGAAACTAACCTCCAGGTAATTTTCTCAATCTTGAGCAGGGCGGCGAAAAAGAGCGTGAAGACGGGGGAGCTGCTCTTCACCATCGTGTAGAACGTCACGGTGATGTACACCATCGAGAGGTTGCTCAAGGCGACGTCCAAGCTTGTCACGATACCGCAGGTTAGGCTCACGTCGAGCCACGTGCTGAGCAGGGGGGGAGGCGAGTGAAGCGAGCCAAACGAATGCGAACACGAATCCGAATCCGAATCGAGTGGATTAATAATTTTAGTTAGGTTTAGTGTGGCTCGTATTGTATTGTATTGTATTGTATTGTATTGTATTGTATTGTATTGTATTGTATTGTATTGTATTGTATTGTATTGTATTGTATTGTATTGTATTGTATTGTATTGTATTGTATTGTTGTCTTCCTCCAGGCTCGCTTTCACTCTCGCTCTCGCTCTCGCTTTAGCTCTCGCTTCACTCACCTCCAGCTCATCTGCTTGACCACATCGCCTCCGAATTTCTTTGGGTAAAGTGTCGAGAGGGCGTAGGACGCTCCCCACTGCATCGCAAAGTGCACCGATGTCATGAGTAACGGGGCGGGAAAGTGGCCCTTGTGTTGCCCGAAAACAGACTTGTTGTAGACTGACAGGAGGGAGGAGAAGAGGAACCATGCCAGCATGTAGGGAAGATAAATGCAGTGTCGAGAGTAGAATGATGAAGCCATCGGATATAATGATGTCGACGACATAAGGGATGAAGTGGAGCGTGGAATCTATGTTTGTGGAGATGTTTGGCTCACACAATCTTTACAAAGTTCGACTGTGAAACCTTGCACAAAAAAAAAACAAAGGAAAATAAAAATAGCAATTTAACCCCATTCATTTGCGTTCACACAATTAAACCGGGCGTACGCAACAACCCAACACTATTTGGCCCCCCTCGAATCGG
>BRYC01000996.1:1358-23785 GCA_030267985.1 Parmales sp. scaly parma
CTCCCAATCGGAAAGCCCTTAGCAAGGATGAAAATTCTGGACGTGGGTTGCGGTGGTGGAATTTTGTCTGAATCCCTGGCTCGCTGCGGTGCCACAGTCACGGGAATAGACCCTTCTCCCTCCGTAATATCTGCGGCGAAAAACCACGCCCCGCCATCCCTTTCCCTTACTTATGTTGGTCCCACCTCAATTGAGGAATTTCAAACCCAAACATCAGCCAAGTTCGACGCAATTTGCATTCTTGAAGTCCTGGAGCACACCACCAACCCAATCTCCCTGATCAGTTCCGCCTCAAAGCTCCTGCACCCTGGCGGCAAGCTATTCGTCTCGACAATGAACAAGACCTTGAAATCTCACCTGCTGGCAATACTTGCGGCAGAGCACGTTGCCAGAATTCTCCCTGTTGGAACCCACGATTGGAGCAAGTTCTTGTCTCCAGAAGAAGTTGAATCAATGGCGAACGACTGCGGAATGCAGCAAGCTGCAGTCAGCGGCATGATCGTCGACATTCCCTCGCTCCTCTTCTCTTCACTCGACGCAACAAAATTTAGATGGCGCCTCGACCCCTCCGACGTTGATGTGAACTGGATCGGTAGTTATACCAAGTTAAAAATAGAAAAATTACCCATTTTTTTAGGTTATTTAAGCTTAAGCCATGTCCCTTTTCTTCATGCTCAAATCTCCCCCCCCAATCTTTGCACCGTTCCTTTTTAATAATATTGGAACCTCCCCATTAACAAACAACCTCACCATGCAAACCACAGCCAATACTCCCACGCCAAACAAAACAATAGTCCCCGCTGAAACTTCATCCCCCACGTCCAGCTCCTGCAGTTTCTCAGTAAAGATCACACCAGACACCACAAAATTATCTTGAGCATATTGAAGAGACTGCAGAGAGTCGCTGTCACTCTCATAAATGTAAATTTTGTGGGGGTAAGCGTCAATGCTCTTCATCGAGTAAATGTTCAAGGATTGGAGAAACCCGGCAAAGTGCTTTGTTTGCCGGTGGTCGCAGCCCACCCGCACCTGCATCTTCTTGTTCTCAATTATTTCCGCCGATTCGGCTGATCCAAGTCCCTCCAACTGGCCATTGACGTAGAGTTTCATCCTGCTGGTTTTATCAAAGGAAACAATTGCGTGAATGTCGCCATTTGCCGGTTTGCTATTTATATAGCCCCGAACCAGAGTTGCTGAAGCCTCGTTTGCTATTTTTATTGATTCACCGAATTCGTCTAAGATAAGCAATTTTGCGTGGAGTACGTTGTCAAGTATGCTGCGCCGAGCGAAGAAGGTGCCAAACGAAATGGGTGGGTTTGCTTACTTATTAATGGATGTATAAATTACATTATATTATATCTGTAGCACATTTCGCGCACTTCATCACAAATATTCTCGTCTTTATCAAGGCTCGCTCGCTTCGCTCGCTCACCTGATGGATAGTTCTTTCTGTTCGTTTGCAATGGAGAGGAGCGTTTCCACCGAGGAGGTGAAGCGGCTTATTTTGAACTTTAGCTCGAGGCTCATTACCGGAACCTGGGGTGAGTGAGCGAGCGAGCGAGCGAGCAAGCGAGTGGGTTAGCAAACAACATACCAACTAGTCCATTTGCTTCGCTTCGCTCGCAGCTCGCTTCGCTCGCAGCTCACCTCATTGATTTCGCCCAAATGCAAAAACTCTGTTGCTCCATCGAACATTAAACTACCCCCAAGTCTTGTCCTCGCCTCACCACTCTGAACGTTCACGCACTTTGGGTCAGTGGCGAGCGGGGGATCTTGGAGCGAGGGATGGTCAACCAAATGGCACTTTCTAAAATCGAAGGAACTCGTTGGAACGGCGTAGTTGACCACGAAGGTTTTCTTATCCACGTTGTCCTTGTTCCGGAACAACGGCTCGTCGATAACAAAAGATCCCGAATTTGCCATATTGTGAAGAACGATTGAGTCGATTTTTGAAATACCCAACGATGAATACTGCTGCTGGATGCAAAAACCCACAAGCTGAATTTCCGCCGCGCAGGTGAGCCTCGGATCGTACTGAACCCCAGCAGCTAGGTCAGGACTTGAAACACCATCGACGCATTTATTCGAAATTGTGGGTGAATTTTGTATTTCCGGGTCTATTCGAATCGAGCTGATCGGTTGGATTATCGCACCCTGGGAGACAAGCTCAATTTCGGTGATGTATCTCATCTCATCGAACGCCTCGAGGTACAAATAGGTGAAGAAGGAGGAAGTCGGGGATGCGGTGGGAGAGCTGGTGGGTGAGACTGTTGGACTGTGTGATGGATTAGTACAGGACGCAGGGACTCAATTAATATCGCGTGGTCGTGGTCTCACCTCTCGGTATTCGCAGGATCGCAGTCTTCGAAGATGCCGCGAAACTCGTTCCCAGCCTTCCAAATCACGCATCTGTAATCCAAGTACTTTACAACGTTCACAATGCTCTCGGCGATCTCGGTCTGGTTATCCCGGACTGCCGCTAAATAGATGAGCTGGCCAGCTTTTCGCACGTGCGCAGCACACCGCTTCCGGGGGGTCCAGTCAAAGGTGAGTTCGTCGTTGGGGCGAGAGATGTCGACAATGAGTTTGTCTGTTCCGGTCGCTTTTTCGCACACCAAGGATTTCTCGCATCGAGGGAGGTCATCCATCAGTTGGTCAACGTGGGGGAAAGTTGATCCACTTATACCGCTCTCTTGTTTGTCTGGGGGGAAAGGGATTAGCCAGGTAATGATAAAGAGTAGGGGGGGGGGTTGTTTTGCAAAACAAAATTAACTTACCAAAAACATCATTTGTTAAACTCTTCAGCATCTCAGATATTCCCCCAAACAAATCACAGCATCTACCAAGAATATCTTCAATCAGCACAGGGTAGTTATAGAAGGTGCACTGGTAATCAGGATCGGGACAAACCCCGTTCCAGCACTGTAAAATGCCCTGCGAGGGGATCAAGCAAGCATGCAAGGAGCCCAATTGGGTGCAGTTCACCAGCTCTCCTTCCCACCACGGAGGGAAAGAGGGGACGACAGCATCATCTAGTTGCCGGCTGACTGCTGCAGGTGGGAGAAGCTTTGTGTCCTGGGGTTGTTGGGGAGATTTGAAAATATTGTTGCTGTTGGAGTTGTCGATGCGATTAGAGGTGGTGGATGTTACTAGAAGTAGCACCAGGTAAGAAAGAAACAAGAGCGATGGATCTTGTGGCATGGTAGTTGGTGAGATGAAGAATATAAAACTTGAAAAACGCGGAAATCATGAAACGCAACAAAACGCAAACACCACAAACTTATTTTCAAAAATCTTGTCTAAAAAAAGAAAAACAATCAATCTATCAATTTTTCTTTTCTTTTATCTACTTCACACATTTTTTTACCAAACAATATTACATCAACCCGCGACTGGCCATCAACGGTCCAAATTTAATAAGTTTTGGCTTCTTTTTGAAACACTTTTCGTCAAAAACGAATTTCACCACACTATCCTCATCGTCCATGAACCCCCCCTGCTCCAACCCCTCCCTCTGCCCCTTCACGGGATTTAAAGCTAGCAGAGGATAAAGTTCCCCACGCACTTTACTGAAATCGTGCAATGGAACAGGACCGCCATTTCTGTAGAAGCGGAGCATCGGCAAATCGTCAAAATTGACCGCACACCCATAAACGTCCCCCTCGCTAACAAGCACCTCGTGGCAGTACTCCTGGTGAAGCTTGTGCATTCGCGATATCGGGAGTAATGTGGTGAGGCCAAATTTCAATCGTGTTGTCGAGCTTAAACACTTTTCAACGTGTATTTCAAAGTAGCAGGAATCCTGCTCAATTTGTGTGGGGGCGCAAGCATAGCCATCTTTCCCCTTTAGCTCGTTGTTGGGTTGTGTGAGGGTGAGAGTTGTGGCAGTCACATTCAAGGCCGCATCCAATTCGATGCCCATATTAGGGTCCCTGATTTCTAACTCGATGTCATCGAAGAGTCCTTCACCGCCGTCATGGGAGCCACCGAAGCAGCTGTTACAGCAGCCCATGGATATGAAGATGTCCTAACCCACTATTTTATTGTAATTGTTTGGACACAAAATTTTTATTTTATTTTGGGTCATTCCCCACGAGCCTCTGCAGGTTAATTATGTCAACGTTCGCCTCCCTCGGTCCACAAACACAAAGAAATCCGCTAGCCACCCTGTATGTTGGAGGATTGTCTGAGACGGTTGACGAAGCTCTGCTTTGGGAGCTGATGGTTCAAGCAGGGCCCCTCGCCTCCCTATTCATGCCCAAAGACAAAATAACTGGCAAGATGCTAAACTACGCCTTCGTGGAGTATGTAACGGAGTCCTCCGCGGATTATGCGCAGAAGATCTTTGCGATGCTCAAGCTTTGTGGGAGGCCTATGAAGATTAACAAATCAAAAGATGGTACAGGGGCTGGTGTGGCGGATGTGAGTGTTGGAGCCAACCTTTTCATAGGAAACCTCGAGGAGAGTTGCGACGAGAAGTTGTTGTACGACACCTTTTGTGCGTTTGGCACTGTTGCGAATACCCCTCATATCGTTCGTGACAAAGAGACGGTGAGCAACACACAATTTTCATCACAAACAATACAAAAAATCAAATTTTAACAATTCACCATTCCCATTTCCACCCCCACAGAACGTCTCGAAGGGCTTCGGCTTCGTCTCCTTCTCCGCTTTTGAATCGTCCGACTTAGCGATAGAATGCATGAACGGGCAGTACCTTTGCAACAGGCAGATCTCTGTTGGGTACGCTTTCAAGAAAGACTCCCCTGGAGAACGCCACGGCACTCCCAGCGAGCGGCTGCTTGCCGCGAACAACCCCAACAAACCTAAAATGCTACCACCAACAATGATGCCACGAGGGCCCCCAATCGGTGGGCTACCACCAAGTATGGGAATGCCTCCTCCCATGCCTCCCCCACCGAATATGACGAACATGAATCCACCCAGGGGCGGAATGCCTCCTCCCATGCCCCCCCCCCCGAATATGATGAACATGAACATGCCCAGGGGCAGAATGCCTCCTCCTCCCATGCCCCCACCGAATATGATGCCCCCTCCTCCCCATCACTTTCAGCAGCAACAGCAACAGCAAATGGGAATGAAAATGGCGCCTCCACCTCCCATGGGCGGAATGATTTACGGGAGGGGTCCTCCACCTCCTCCTCAGCACTTCCAACAGCAACAGCAACCCCCCCCACCCCCTCAAAACTGGGGGCCTCCACCCCCCCAAATGCAACAACATCAACAATTTATGGGCCGAGGACCCCCACCGCCTCCTCCCCAGTTTCAACGGTAGCATCTTAAATCCAATTAAAAACCAATCTATCTACACCAAAGCTGTTCTATTCTTCTTTTCAGTCACCTCAATCTCAATCTCAATATTCTTCTTCTTCTTCTCATTCTTCACGTTCATAATCATCCAAAGTATTCCCATACTGTTAATCGGAGAGCAAGTCCATGCTGCCGCTATAAGATAGCTGGAGAATTTCGTCGCAACTGGCGCACAGAACAAAGCGCATGCGATAACACTAATGCGGTTACTTATCCTGGCTAGTCTCAAGAATATGCGAAGCTTAACGAGCTTGGCCTCGAGCTTTTCACTCTTTGTTGCTTCTAGATTCTTGGCAATTAACCGCTCGATTGCCGTTAACACCGGCAGAGCGCCGAGTGTGTGCAGAAAAACAAAGGCGACGCAGTGGGAAACAAAAAACAAAGAGGCCAGATACATATGTAGGCTGTATTTCTGTAGATTCACGCTCTCCTCGTCGACCTTTCTAATTAGCAAGAAAGCGAAAGGCAAGAGATTGCTGAAAGTTGCAATTACTCGGAAGACTCTCAGCCGCTTCTTGAACAGTACCATTGCTGTTTTCATTGTTTGGCCATCCTTGCCGGAGAATTTTGCTTGGACTATCAAGATGTTTGCCCATTCGAGAACACCGAGCGGATGGATCTGTGTCCAAAGGAACCAGCCCGTAGCCGAGAACACGACTGTGAGGAGGACGTCGTCACCAACAACAGCTCCAGTAGTGAATCGCAAAATTCCCTCCAGCACTTTCAGTGGAGCCACAACAGAAGCGAATCGGAATGTCAATCGCAAGTGAATGTTATTTTCCCGCTCTAGGAAGAGCTTGTGTAGGCTTGTGATGTTGTGGTTCTTCATATAAGTTACCATTACAAATGCGAAAAACAAGAACCAACAAATGTACATTGTTGCCACGCAAATCCAGTTCCACTTGAGATACGGCTCATAAACATTGCAGTCGAGCCCCGGCGCATTCACAAAGTCTCCCATCCCTGACCATCCAGGCTGGCAAACACAAAGTCGCTGGACGCAAGTGCCATGCCCGGAACAATCTCCAACTAGAGAAGCTGATAAAAACTTGCGAGGGCAGGAATAGTTGCTCATGAAGAGGTCGTTGATGACATCTTGTTATATTTGACAATCGATCTTAAATTTTATCAGCGTGAAAAAAAGAGAAAATTTAAAAGAGATCCAAAAAAAATAAAATATTGGCTTTTCGCTTCGCGTAAACCATCTACACAGCTTTTCGCTTCGCGTAAACGATTTACACAGCCAAAACAAATGACAAAAGCAAAGCAATTCATTAACTCTCCCGAGACTGCGGTTTCTGAGGTTATTCGAGCGATCCTTCTCGCGAATCCTATCTCCCTTGTGAAGGTCAAGGATGCCCCAAGCCTGATCCACTCATCGTACAACAACTCTGCTACCCACCCTAACAAAACGCGTGTTTCTCTCCTTTCAGGAGGAGGATCAGGCCACGAGCCATCCCACGCTGGTTATATTTCTCCCACTATGCTATCTGGAGCTATTTTTGGTGGGATGTTTGCTTCCCCCTCGGTGTCTGATGTGCTCTCCGCGATCCTGGCCGTGTCGGTCCCCGACGGCAAGGGATGTATTCTGATTGTAAAAAACTACACGGGCGACCGTCTCAATTTCGGCATGGCAGCGGAGAAAGCGAAGCTCCAATACGGCATTGATTGCAGTTTGCTGGTAGTTAGTGACGACTGTGCAGTTCCCCGCGACAAGGGAATCACCGGACGCCGCGGGGTTGCCGGAACTGTTTTCGTCCACAAAGTTTGCGGAGCTCTTGCCTCCCAGGGCGCACCCATTGAAGAAATCCTCGAGGCTGGACGAAATGTGGCCCAGTCTCTCATGAGCATTGGCGTTGCATTACATTCAGTAACCATCCCTGGAGCGGAGCTCAACACTCGTCTCGAAGACCCCACACTGGCGGAAGTCGGTCTTGGAATCCACGGCGAGCCTGGATCCTCACAAGTGCCCTTCACGACCTCGAGCTCCTTTGCCAAAATCCTCGTGGACAAAATAGCAAAATTTGGCTACGGTGAGGACTCGGACGTCAAGCACCTGAGGAGCAACGACAACGTTGTTGTGTTGGTCAATAATCTCGGCGGTTGCTCGGTCTTTGAGCTGAACGTGATTGCGAACGATTTGCACAACGAGCTCGTGGCACTACTTGGTAAACGCTCAAACATCCGGAAATTCTTGGTAGGCACAATGATGACGTCCTTCAACATGGTCGGTGCATCTCTGTCCGTTCTCAAACTCCCCGAGGGCGCCGACGGCGATACAATGCTGTCCCAAATATCCCTTGCCACCGACGCGAAAGGTTGGATCTCAGGTGAGAGCGAAGCGGAGCGGAGCGCAAAGCCGCTGCCTCGATAATATGCTAATTCAACCCACCCACTCCTTCACTCGCGCCGCGCCGCGCAGCCGAGACCCGACCGGCTGACGACGATTCAACTACCGAGAAGGACATTTCTGACCTCCTCGTCCCCAATGACAAGCTCATCACTCAAACAACCGTAAACATCCCCAACTTCGACTACGCAGCCTTTGTCACCAAGGCAGTTAAAAAAATTGCTACAGGTGAGCGAGCGAAGCGAGCGAGCCTTTTGGAAGACTCGAGTGATGGGAGTGACGCGTAATTTAGTGATTTGCCGTTTCTTTGTTAGGTTTCATTTGGCGTGCGCATTGGGTGTTTTGGACCGTCTTTGAAAGCTATCGCTTGTAAGCGAAAAGATGCGCTTGGCCAAATTGCCACCGTGTCCAATTTTGAGTGTTCAATGGCGTTATGCGTTGGAGTTACGGGTGATTCAACGATTCGCCATTTTTTTGAGTTTTTTTAGTTCTCCAATGGCGGTGCCATGCCCATGATCCGGACCGTCCCTGAACAATCGCTTTGCGCAAAAAGATGCGCCTGGCCGAACCCGCCGCCGTGTTCAAATCTGGGCGTCTAAAACCTCCTTACGATGGAGTTACGGCCGATTCAGTGATTCGCCCTTTTTTAGTTTTTTTCGCTTTCACAGACGGCTACATCCACCAATAAGCTAACCCACTCACTCAATTCTTTTCTTTTTCGCACCTTCTTCGCTCGGCGCAGAAATCACCAAGGCCGAACCCGATCTCACCAGTTGGGATCTAAAAGTTGGAGACGGCGATTGCGGAATCACGATGAAGCGCGGGGCCAACGCCCTGCTCCACGGGCTAGAATCCTCCACCATCGACCTGAAAAACCCTATTACCACAATGACTGACGTTGCCGACATTATCAGCAGCAGCATGGGGGGGACATCGGGAGCTTTGTTTGAGATTTTTTTTCGTGTTTGCGGTCGCACAATCATGGAGAAGAGCAGCAGCAGCAACGACGCTGCTGACGCGAATGCATTTTCCGCCGGATTCGTCGCTGGAGGTGAGCGAGCGAAGCGAGCGAGCCTTGAGAAAGACTCGAGCGATGGATCCCCGAAATAGCTGCAGACGGCCACCTCCACTACTAAACTTACCTACTCAATTCGTCTGGCTCGCCTGGCTCGCTCCGCTCGGCGCAGTGGAGGCCATTGTCTCGTACGGGGGAGCGAAGGAGGGCTACAGTACCATGCTAGATGCGTTGTTACCCGCCTCCCGTGCGGTGGGAAACTTCGAAAAGATGAAAATTGCGAGCGCGGAGGGCGCTGAAAATACGAAGAATCTATGCGCAAAAGCTGGCCGCGCCAACTACATTAACGACGACACCCAAGCTGGCGTACCCGATCCTGGTGCGATGGCAGTATCGATCATTTTGGCCTCTTTATGTTTCGAATAAAGAAAATGAAAAAGTGGTTTAGAACAAGGATTTCATCATTACCTTTCAATCTTCCCATATTCCCCACCATCTCCGTCAAGAAGCTTCTTTTCCGCTCCCACCTTGTCCTTATCATGCTCATCCTCATCTCGAATGTCTGAGAAATCTTCGGTTAACTCGAACTTCGCGTCATTGTACCGCTCCCTGTCCGGCAATATATAAAGCGCAATGTAATCGGTCATCACGCTCGCGACGGCCAATAACGTCAACGAAGTCGTCAAACTAACCAGCAAGTTGCTGAAGCTGAACATCGCCAAGTCTCCGCTCTGAACCAGGTCAATTTTAATTCCGTGCTTGTTCAGCAGAGTTCTATTTTCTCTATAGGCACCAAAAGACCCCTGCCAAACGCTATCGTACAGCTTGTAGCTGCTGCTGTGCAGCAGCTTTGGCTTGTAGACGTACGTGATGTTGGTCGTAACTCCGCTCCAGTCCGCCACGTTATTGTACTCGACCTCCACAACAAGTGTAGTTCCAGCGTAACGAAATGTTTTGGCCGATGTTGAGTTGTCGTCGAGGGAGCTGTCGGCAGCTCGCATCAGATAGTCCAGCGAGAAATAGTCCAGATGAGCACTCGTAGCGTTCGGCTGAATATAACAAGGAGCCGCATTCGTGTATTTGTAGTCGGCTAATGCTGTAACAGTAGCAGAGTCTTCCGCTGCACACAGCTGGTTGTTGGTTTCGACGAAGAGCGATCCGTTCATCTCGCTACTCTCTCCAGACAGCCCGATGGTTGTGGCAAAAACGGAGGTGTCAAAAAGCACGGTAAACTTCTCGACATCTGCCGAGAAGTATGTATGCTCAGCCTCAGGGAGGCTGCTCAAGTTGAACACGCGCGGGCAATTTGTTCCTGATTTCGCGTTGCATACAAGATTTTCTTCTCTATACGTCGTTCTCGTAGTAATAAAAATGCTACTCTCAAAAAGGGTTGATAGCCCAACAGCCTCATAGTACTGACAATCGTACGTCTCACCGTAGTAGGGAACTGAACCAGTGTACTGTTTGCAGTAGTTTAGGTCCTGCGCCGTGCAAGGGGGTTAGTTTAGTCTGTGGCTCGCTCGCTCCGCTCGCCCACTCACCTCAAGCTTGGAAAATTGGTTGAGGCAATTATCATCGGTTGGATCACAGTCGTTTAGGGTCGGCTGCTGGAGGGAGAAACGGGCAACTCCGCTCACTTTTTCAAACTCAAGGTAACCACCTTCTTTCCAGAGCTGAACAACGCCTATGTAGCAGGCTACCAATAAGGTCAAGAAGTACCGAATCAGTCCAAGTCTTGCATCTTGGATTTTGACTATCTTCACTGTGGGATACGCAAATAGGAAATCAACGTCATGACCAAAAAGAGTGTTTGGGAGGCAGCCCATTGTGATAAATACTTGTGTTTATTGGATAAAAAAAAAATACAATTTTAGTTTCCCTATGAAACTCTCCCAGATCCTTCTTCATACATTATTTAAAACTTATAAACTTTACACTGTACAGTATGATGGGCTGTTTGTTTGGCTCTAGTGATCCATTCGCTAAGAAGGACGAACACGAACACATTCCAGCTTAAAATATCTTGCAAAAATACAAAAATTAGAAAAAACACCATATTTAATTCAGTTCCATTGCAGTTGTTTCGACCGCAACAACCTCCACCTCCACCTCCACCCCCCCCTCCCCGCCCACAACCCCCCCCTCCACAACAACCGCCTCAACAGCCACCATTTCCTCTACCTTTACCCCATTTCCCCCCTTCTTCGCCTTCTTCTTCTTCGGCTCCGCCCCCAAACCCACTTCGTCCAAGCTCTTCCCCTCCCTCTTAGCCTTCTTCCTCAATTTCTCCTTCTCTGTCCACGCTTTCCTCTTCGACTCCTTGGCGATGATCTCGTCGTTCCACGCCGCATCATCGGTTTCCTTGGCGCCCTGCCAGCCCTCTGGCAGCGCATTCGGATCCGTCACCAAGTGGTAAAAATGTGGCCGCAAGTACGTCCAAACCTTGCTCCGCGAGTTCCCGGGCTTTGCGTGAGCAGGAATAATCTTGGGCTTCATTCTGCGCCGAGTGGGTTAGTTTTCGAGTTTAGAGTTGAGGTGTGGAATTACTCTGATTTGTGTCGGGGGAGACCTCCGAAACCACCCTTTTCCGAAACCACCCTTCTCCGCTGCACTCGGCTTTTCGCTGCGCTCGGCTTTCCGCTGCGCTCGGCTTTCCGCTGCGCTCGGCTGATGGACGCAGCTCCCTCGGCTACGCTCGGTTCGCAATGAACGTAGCCACGCAATTAATTGCGCTCGCTCGCGGCTCGCTCACCTGATTGTCATTTGCCCGTACAGCTCATTTACCTGCCGTTCGACCGTGTGAGGGTGGTTCACGTGGAAGGCCTGAACAATGCTAACCCTCTCGTTCGTTCCGCCAGCACCGATGGCCATTGCCAGCTCTGGCCACCACTCCTCCCTGATCTTCTTCTTCTCGAGCTGCTCCTTGCCCGGATTCCCCCTCTTCTGTCCGTTGTTGACCTTCGTCTCCTTCACCACTACCACCGGCGCCGTCAAGCTCTGCATCGCGCCGGTGAACAAAGTTCCCGTGTTTGCAGTAGTCTCTTTCAGAGTTTGGGTCAGACTTATTCTGCTGAGCTGAACGTTCTCCCCCTGCAAGATTGCCCTCCTCGCTTCCTCGCTCTGCTTGCTGGTGGTTTCGAAGGCCTTGTCAATTGCGTGGAGCTGATTGATCCAGATCGAGTCTTCGTTTAGCTTGTTGGGTTTAACAGGGACGACGTCTTCATTGGCGTCTTCTTTTCCCAAGATCTCGTCAATCTGTCTCATCTCCTCGTCGTTGGCAATGTCTCCGCTAGCTCTCTTCAACGTTGCAACGGCCTTCATTAGCTGCGTCTTGCTGCCGGTTGAGCTGTTGTTCAAGTTCATCTTCTTCCTCACCTCGTTCACCTCCCTCTCGAGCTGCCTCATTCTGTAATCCGCCCGTTTGGTGAGGGTGTCGATCGAAATTCCCTGAACTGCGTGCGTGAACGTGAACGTCGGGTCCGCGTGGAGAGCGTCCCTGACAGTGTCCCAATTGCTGTACCCACGCTCATGTGTTGCAGTAAGAAGGGCTCGGTCCTGCTCCAAGTAAAAGTCCCGACCCTTGTTGATGAAGACCATCTCATTTCGGGGGTCGTTGAAAGTCTTTAAAAAAGTTCCGAGTCTTTTTGAAAACGTGAGAGACTGCGCCCTCTTCTGGTCGCCAATCTCCACCTGCTTCATCACGCGTTTATACTCTCTCTCGCCCAGCCGAGTTTTCGCGAGGGAGAAAAACGCCTCGGTGTAGCGCTGAATATTTTCGACAGGCATTTTCATTTCATTGGCAATGAGCTTGAACTCATTCCTGCCGTGCGTCGACACGGATTTAACCCACTTGAAGTAGTTCTGCTTGTTCCAATCCCTAAAACCGGCAGCCAGTAAATCCTTTTTTTCCTTCGCCTGCTCTTCGGGCAAGATGCTGCGCCGAGCAAAGAAAAGAAGTGGAATAAAATTATTTTGGTTAGCTGATTGTTTTGTTCGTTCCACAAGACTCGCTCGCAGAATTTCCGCTCGCTCACCTGTCCAACAAATTTAACGCATCGAATGTCGGAACAGTCCGCTTATCCACCATTGTGGCGAACATGGCAAACTCAATCTTGCTCAGCTCCTGCAACCTTTTCTTGTTGAAGAATTGAAAATCCTCCATTTTGGGCAGGCGAAAATGCCTTGGAACGGTGACGGTCCGGTTGGAGTTAGTTCTCACTGTCCCAGGTCCAAACCGCTCGTCGTCCTCCTCGTCGCTCCCCTTTTCAAAGTCCTCAAACGCAAAATTGTTAACCGCCTTTCTCTCCCTCTTCCCCATGCCCGCCGCATTCAGCAGCTTCAATTCGTCCCGGAACGCCCTGTCCGAATAGTCGACTCCCTGGTATGTTTGCGCGGACAGACCGCCGTCCATGGAGAAGTCGAGCAGGTCGCCCTTGTCAACGTTTTGGAGCTTTTCCATGAGCTCCTTGGTCTTCTCCTCCCCGCGGGCCATGATTGCGTCAATGTCCGCGTCGGTGATGTCCGATTCGGTGGAGCGGAAAACCTGGTCCGCGCCAAACTTGACCGCCGCCATTAGTTCTTCCTTGGAAACCTGCGCCGAGCGAATGAAATTGTTGATTTTGGTTAGATCCAGGTGGCCCGCTTTTCTCGCCGTTCGCTTCGCTTCACTCACCTTGTCCTTGTCCTTCAAACGGCCGGATTGCACGACCATCGCGTCGAGCTTCAGTTTCTGCTGTGCTCGTTCGACAATCTTCTCCTCGATGGTGTTCTCCGTGACCAACCGGTAGATCTGGACTGGTCGTTTCTGGCCGATCCGATGAGCTCGGTCCTGGGCCTGCAAGTCCGCCTGAGGGTTCCAGTCGCTGTCGTACAGAATTACCGTGTCTGCCGTCTGCAAATTAATTCCCAACCCGCCCGCCCTCGTGCTCAGCAGGAAGGCGAATTTCGGACTATTTGGAGCGTTGAACGCGTCGATGCTGTTCTCGCGGTCCTCGTGAGTCGTGTTCCCGTCAATTCTACAGTAGCTGTACCCTCTCATGTTCATGACGTCTTCAAGTATGTCTAAAATCCTCGTCATCTGAGTGAAAATCAACACCCTGTGGTCCTTCTCCTTGAGCTTCTTCAGCAGCTTGTCGGTCAACACCATTTTGCCGCAGTTGTTGACGACGTGGTCTCCCATGGGGTTCAGAGTTCTGTCCTCGATCCCCTCAAACAAGTACGGGTGGCCACAGCACTTCCTGAGCTGCATGATGATGTTCAAAATTGAGGTTCTGGAGCCCTGCTTGGTGACTTGGTCGCCCATCACCAGGGAGTCAATGTCGCGAATAAGCAGCTTCTTGTAGAGTTCTTTCTGGACCTTGCTCATTCCCACCATGAGCAGAGTCTCGGTCTTCGCCGGGAGGTTCTTAGCGACGTCAGCCTTGAGCCGGCGGAGCATGAAAGGCCGGAGGATCTTGTGCAGCGTCGAAATCATGGATTTCTGCGGGTTGATTTTTGGTTAGTTTGTTATTGCATAGCTCGGCTACTCTGCTCACTCTGCTCACTCGGCTCACTCACCTTCGCGTCGTCATCGTCCACGTCAAGGTCGAACCACTCGTCGAACTGCTCCGCCGAGGAGAAAATGTCGGGAAGGAGGAAGTTCAACAGCGCCCACAGCTCGTGCAAGTTGTTCTGCAACGGGGTGCCGGTCAACAAAAGACGGTGCTTCGTTTGGAACGATCGGACGGTTTTGGAGAACAATGATGCTTCGTTTTTCAGCCTGTGGGCCTCGTCAATGACGAGGTACTGCCAGGCGAACTTGGCAAGGTTTTTCTGCTCCATGTTCGCAACCTCGTAGGTTGTGACACAAACGTCGAACTGCTCCGAGCGAAGCGAGGCGCATTTTTAATGAAAATGAGGCAAGAGCAAAACGAGCGAGTCAAAAAGAAATGAGTGGGTTAGTTTAGTAGTGGATGTAGCCGTCTGTAGCGATTTTGCGGGTGTTGATTCATCGCGAGTATGCTCGTCTTCATCAAGGCTCGCTCGCTCCGCTCCGCTCCGCTCCGCTCTCTCACCTTGCGCAAGCTCTTGGAATGATCGTCCGTCCCGTCTGCCAAAGTGTTGGAGGGCCTCGTCCCAACGTCGCTGGCGGCCTCATTTGTCAGGTACGTGTCTGCCTGGTTCTGCCTCTCCTCCTTGTTGCCGTGAAACCGAAACGCCCGCAGGCTGGGGCACCAGCGGTTCAGCTCGTTCATCCAGTTGGAAAGGGTTGATTTCGGGACGCAGATAAGATGAGGGCCGTTCTGCCTCAAGTACTCAAAATTATACGCCATGATGCTGCGCCGAGCGAAGCGAGGCGCATTTTAATGGATCAAGGGGGAGGCGAGCGAACCAAAAAATTAATAATAATAATGTTAGTTTGTAGGAGCTCGAATATATTATATTTCTCGTCTTCATCAAAACTCGCTTCGCTCGCTCACCTGATGCTCTGGAGCGTTTTTCCCAGACCCATCTCGTCGGCCAGTATTCCGTTCAGGCCGCGATCCTGGAGGTGGATCATCCAGTTCAGACCCTCGATCTGGTACTGCTTCATAGTGCCGAAGACGATCGTGGAGGGCTGGGTGCGGAGGGACACGGAGAGGATCTCGCCAGATTCTTCGTCAGGGTCTGAGAAGAGGAATGAGGAACGGGGGGGATAAGTTAATAAGATTTTTGTGTAAATAATTGTGCTCTCCGCTCACCTTCCTCCTCTTCCCCTGGGGCGGGCTTAGAGTTGCGCGAAGACCTCTTCGACGGAGACGAGCCAGGAGGTGGGGGCGGGGATTTTGACCTTTTCCCACTACCTTTGGTTTTACTCTTGCTGCTGGAACTGAAACTGGAGGAGGTGTTGCTCTCCATATCTTCATCTTCATCTTCATCGCCAACCTCCAGGCTACCACCCCCCTTCTTGAGCTTGCTAAAGACATCCGACTGGGTGAGCAGGAACTCGAGGCGCTTCTTCGCATCAATCTTTTGGACGGCCTTCAGCTCGTCCTGCTTCGCCTTTACGAGGGACTCCTTCTTTGCCTTGACAGAGCGGCGGGCGTCAGCCTCCTCCTTCTTCCGCTCCTTTTCAAGGCGGCGGCTTTCAAGGATCTAAAAAAAGGGTAGGAGGGGTTGGTTAGATTGAGTTTGAGCTGTAAAATATTTTGACAGTGACTCACCTCCGGATCAATCATCGCCTCCCTCTCCTTCCTCCTCTCAGCAGCATTATCCCTGTCAACCCTAGCTTCAATCATACCCCCCCTTGCCTCACGGTCCATCCCCTCACCCTCCTGCTTGTCAAGATTGTCCCTTCGAGCCTGCTGGATTTGCTCAGCCGCTGCATCAGCCGCAGCGGACTCGTTCTGGAACCGGAGCTTGTCCTTCGCTGCAAGAGCCTCGTACTTTGCCTTCGAGACGGGCGGGAGCGACTTCCACGTCTGAGACACAGCAGTCATCACCGCTCCAAGGGGGGAATTGGCAGGGATTGTTGCTTTTATGTTACCCATCTCCAACTTGCGGTAGAACTCAAATGCTGACTGGGATTTGGCCACAGATGCGGGCATGCGAGAAGAGGAAGACATTTGGTTTTATTGCAGTGGTTGTGGGAGGAGGACGAGGAGGAGGAGGAGGAGGAGGAGGAGGAGAGATTTACTGTTTGGGTGGGTTTTTGATTATGTTTTGGTAGGGTCGATGCCTTAATGTTATGAAAAGTTTTTATGCAGAAAAGAAGAAAACGTCTAGTAACATTAACAGCAGAATTTGCAGGTCACTCCACTCCACACAAGCACGGATGCCACAGGCCAGCGTTGCTATTGTCGGTGCGACTGGAGCTGTGGGCCTTGAGCTTGTCCCTCTTCTAGTCAGCCTCCCTTTAGTTTTCTCATCTCCTCGGGTATTTGCATCGTCTCGCTCAGCGGGAAAACAGCTGGCTTACCCATCACCGTCTCCTGCCAAAACAGTGCTCACCGTGGAGCTCTTCGACGAAGCTACACTTATCGCCTTAAAGTTTGACTTCATTTTCCTTGCCGTCTCTGGCTCCTTCAGCCTGCAGCATGGCAAGAATTTGGCCCAAGGAGGCACGGTTGTGATTGACAACTCCTCTGCCTTTCGGTATGACCCAGCGATCCCCCTCGTCATTCCCGAAATCAACTTTGACGCGATTTCCAAAAACCACCAAATCATCGCAAACCCAAATTGCACGACGGCAATAGCTGCCATAGCCCTCTTCCCGCTGCACGCAAATTTCGGGAAGATCAAGAAATGCATTGTTTCTACTTACCAGGCTGCGAGCGGGGCTGGTCAGCCTGGTATGGAGGAACTTTTGGCCGGATGCGGTGCACACTTGAGAAACGAGAAGGTTGAGAATGAAATCTTCTCCTCTCCTCTCCCGTTCAACTGCATCCCCCACATTGATACGTTCCAGGACAATGCATACACCAAGGAGGAGATGAAGGTGGTGTGGGAGCTGAGGAAAATTCTAAATGACGAAGAAATGGCCGTGAGTTGCACAGCGGTGCGGATACCAACACTGAGGGCGCACTGTGAGGCGATTACAATTGAGATGGGGGAGAAAATCACGCCTGAGGAGGCTAGAGAGTGTATCAGGAGAGGTGACGGAGTGGAGGTGGTGGATGATTTGAAGGTTGCTGGGGAGGAGAAGTATCCGATGCCGCTGACGGCGAGCAAAAAAGAGAACGTTGAAGTTGGGCGGATTAGGCAGAGTTTGGTTTTTGGTGATTATGGGTTGGATCTGTTTGTTTGTGGTGATCAGTTGTTGCGAGGGGCTGCCTTGAACGCTGTTTTGATAGCTAAAATGATGTGGGTGAATTCGTAAATTGAATTTATTTTATTTTGAAAAAACTTCCTCATAACTCTGCCCCGTCTAATACCTCGTGCAACCGGTTGTTCTCTCGTCGTTGCAACGACGCTCTTTTGCTCTTTGGAACCCAAGCACAGGTTTGTAACCAAACTGAGTTGAAGCCGTCCCATGAAAGGTCTCTTGTGCTCGTTTTAACCAGCTTGATATCGTCATCCTTGCTGATGACCGAGTTATCAATTTCGCAGCTAAAGTCGACCAAAGGCGATAGAATAGACACGCTGAGAGGTACTTGCTCCAAGGAATTTTCTAAGATTTCCTCCGGGATCATTCTGCCTGTTGACTCTCCTCGTTTCTTTGCTCGTTCAAAGACCATCGCTCGAGGAGCCGTAATGTGCAAAATGCCAATTTTACGTGTTGGGTACTCGTTCTGAATTCGCTTGAAGTACGAAGAGTACCACTCGTGGTCGCGAAGACTGCCGTCAACCAGCACATTCTTACCCTCTCGGAACGCAGCCTCGGTGAGAATCTCAACGATGTAGCCAGATTCTGAGCCGGCGGCCGAGCGAAGCGAGATTGTGCGCATTTTTAATGAAGAAAGAGCAAAACGAACGAGGTAAGCGAATCAAAATTGAGTGGGTTAGTTCAGTAATGGATTTTTGCCGTCTGTAGCCATTGAAGCGAAAAAAGAAAGAACTTCAATGTACGGAGGTTTTAGACGCTCAGATTTGAACACGGCGGCGGGTTTTGGCAGGCACATATTTTTTGCGCAACATGATTGTTCAGGGACGGTCCAGATCAGAGGCATGGAACCGCCAATGTGAGAACTAAAAAAATGTAGCATCAAGGCTCGCTCACCTTTCCTGGTGAGCTCCCCAGCAAGATCGGGATTTTGCTCCACGTAAGCTTCAAACTCTGGGAGGTGTCGCCGTATCAAGTCGGGGTCTACAGAAACGAATGCGAGCAGCGGAAAACGGTTCTCGGTCATTAACCTGCGAATCGTGAACGATTTTCCTGCCCCCATCGCACCCGCGGTAAACACCGCCCAAGGCTCAGTGGGGGTTGTGCAAATATCATCATTCACATCGTGAATGAAGCACTGCTCCAACATCTGCTTTATTATCTCGTCCTGAAGCGATTGTCGCTGCTCTGTGTAGGCCGACTTGTGATAAGTGTAATCAAGATTTTGCCGAATGTCAGCATACCTTCCGTAGAATTTATTATCAGAAGAATAATGGTTGTTTTCAGTAGAAAGGGATAGTTTGATGGAGGAGTCGGGTGGAAGGGTTGGACGTGTCCGCAGAGGTGCTGCGGTTGGTGATTCTGATGATGAGTTTAAACGGACTCTGTTTGGAGGGGATAGTGATTGTGTTGATGGTGGTGGTGGAGACGAGGATAAATATTTTTGGATTGTTATTGTTTGGGGGGGTGGGGGTGGAGGTGGGATTGGAGGTGGGGTTGGAGAGGAGGTGGTGGGGTTCAGGGGAGCAGTCTTTCCTGGTTTGTTTGTTTCGGTCACCGACATGATCACCATGTAAACAAGAACCACAGCGGCGGCTAATTTATATGCGAAAAGAATGGTCAATTTTGTTGGCTGTATTGCTAAACATTCCTGGCACCTGGGTGCAAAAGTGAAAAAGCAAAAAATTATAAAATTTCTAAAAACCCCTTTAAACATTTTCCTTCTGTGAGTACGTGGACGTAGGCATTTTGGTGGTCCTTGTTGAATCACCTATAATCACTTGAGTTGGTATAACCAAACCATCGTCTATTCAGTCGCAAACAACAAATATCGTAATCTCTTGAATCATTGTACATCACCAATAACCCACACATTAACACTTCCCACTGATATTCCCATAACCACACACCATACATTTTCCACACCCAAATACAACCACAATCTCCATGCCTCCCTTTCACAGTAGTCAGAATGGCAATTGCAACAACAGCTTGGCGACAAGCCGGTTTAACCTACATGCAGTATGTTTCGCGTGGCACTGGAGCTCTTAGAAACTCGTTGAAGGGCCCAGCTAAGAAGGCAGCGGCTGTCAATGAAAGGTTTGCGTTCAACACCGCTGTATCGACTGGTGGATCAGGAAATCTTGGTAAAAAAACTGCTGTGAACCAACTGTCACAGGCAGGTAAACGATAAATAAATGGTTTTGGGTGGTTAGACAGTTTTACTAAAATTATTTATGGGTCCTTTTCCCTTTAACTTCAAATCTCATCCCCCTCATTTGCTTTTCAAGATGTGAGTGAATCGAAGATTGTGGAGATTTACAAACTCTCATTTTTCATTTGGTTACACTCTGGAGCTGCCTCTTCGTTGCATTGACCAGCTTGTTGACTATTTGCGTTCGTTCCCGATCCGTGAGACCCTCGAACAAATCGTCTCCCTTGACTTGCTCCTCATACAAATGGGTCATTATTTTTGTTTGCTCTTGTTTGCCTAAAATTTCATCAGGTTGGGGTTGCTGTTGCTGTTGTTCTTGCTGTTGTTGTTGCTGTTGTTGTTGCTGTTGTTGTTGCTCTAGCTGTCGTTGCATGTGGGTATTCTGTATAAAATTCTGGGCTCTCTGTTCACCTGTTCTTTGAGATTTTGCTGGCATTTTTACGCGTTTATAGACGCCATCCATTAATCAAGATATATTCATGGCCAACAAACGCGCCCTCTACGTGGGTGGCTTGCCTAACGAGATAAATACTACGATTCTACAGGCCGCTTTCATTCCTTTTGGCCCCCTGAAGAAGGTTGAGATCCCTGTTGACAACCAGAAGGGCACAATAAAGGGTTTTGCCTTCATCGAGTTCGAAGACGTCGAGGATGCCGAGGAAGCGCAGTATAACATGAACGGCGCAGAGCTCATGGGCCGAATATTGAATGTTAAAACAGCCATAGCACAAACTCACTCTCTGTCCTCGAACAAGGCTTTGTGGTCAACAGAGGAATTTCACAAAAAAGCTGCGGCCGACGCAAACGATGCCTCCTCTGTCCCCAAGGAATAGATTAAATCCCAACAATAGCTATCAGATTATTAAAGAAGATTTCTTTCACCGTTTTGGGGGATCAAATGATAGACCCCAGCTCACCCCATTGATCAGTTTTTTTCTTGGGTAGTGACCAAACGGGTTATTCAGTTTTCTGACCAACACATACTCTCTGCGAATCTTGACCTCCCTCTGTCGCGAAACTTCTTCATTCGTGTCTTTCACGATATTCTTCCCCTTCCTCCCCCCCCATTTTTTTTTCTTCTTTTTCTTTTTTGGTGGTTGCGGTTCTATTCTATTCTTCTTCTTCTTCTCCTCCTCCTCCTCCTCCTCCTCCTCCTCCTCCTCCTCCTCCTCCTTTTCCTCGTAATCATTATTGAAAAAAAGCTCCTCCTGTTGCTGCTGCTGGCCACCACCTTCTTGTTTTCGCACCTTCTTCTTTCTCGGGAGTTTTGTTTCTTTTTTATTGGCCTGCTTTTTGCCCTTGCTGCCATTAACGAAGACTTTGGGAATCTGGAAGGTCGTTAATTTAAGTTGTTCCGATTTAACCTCCGCCCTTTCTAATTCTTCAAAATTTGTTGCAGCGATCATGACTCCGGCAACTGGTATGTGGTGAACCTTGAAAGGGTTTTCGTCCTGTTTAAGATCTATATCATGATGATGATCGTTTTCTGGTTTCATAACCTTTAATTTGTAACCACCTTCAACAAACGCCCCGTCCGTCCTTGCCAACGAAATCGAATGCCTCCTTGGAGGAAATTTCCCTGAAATAGTGGGTTTTGGCGCCGCTTCTGTGCTGCTGATCAGTTCGCAGATTGGTTGCTCGTACAACGATGACTTTTGTCGCGGCGGCGGTTTTTCATTCTCGATATCGTAAGGCGTATCTAGCCTGCCTCGCCCACCTCCACAAGGAACGCAATTAATAGGGGTGGATTCTTCGTCTTCGTCATAAATATTGATGTTCTTGCTGAATGGCACGTTATTGAATGGCTCCTCCTCTCCCCCTTCCTCTTCCCTTTCCTCTTCCTGCCCCCCCGCCGCCCCCCCATCATCATAGGAAATTACGATGCTTCCTCTCCGAATCTTGTTATTTGTGTTGATGTTTTTCGCCTCCTCTTGCTTCAGCTCCAGCTTCACCCCCGGCGGCGGCTGCATCAAAAGCTTCTTCTCTGGGTCCCACACAACACTCTGCACGTCACTAAAAACTAACCCACCTGGTTCCTCTCGACTCAATTTTAAGCGCCAAGCGAGGAACCGTATCATGCTTCCCAAGCTTGGAGGAACACCAGTCCCGATCCAGGCTTTCATCTCAGCATCGACACTTTTCCCGTCGAAAAAAACCGAATTTCTTCGCCCTTGAGGTCCGGACGAGCTTCCCCCTGTGACCTCATGGTAATTTGATTCTTTCCAGGCTCTCACAAGCTTAAGAATTGTGTCCCGAGTGACTTGAATGGACCGGCAGCTTGTGCTCATTCGCCGGCCCACAGAAGTTGAACCTCTGTCAACCTTGACAACACAATTCCAATTGATTTCATCTTCTGATTTTGACCTGTCATTGACTATTAAGTAGCACTGTTTCCGAGACAGCAAAGAAGCGAACGGAATGTCTATCCCAACACTGGCCAAACTAGGTCCGGCTGCGAAAAGTGCAGTGTCATGATTTGACATTGTGTTTCAAATAGTGCAAATCAGAGCCTTGGAGCCTTCAAGCTTGGAGTTTTAGAGCTTTTGAGCCTTCTTGTCGCTTCTGCTTCACTTGTTCTATTTTTTACCAATATATGCTAAAGTGTAATATCCGTAAGGTCGTCTCTATAAATTAAACTCTCTTAATACAATTATTACGAGGAAAGCCGACCCGATTACACCCCCTACAACGGAATCATATATCTTTTTCGCTGCTGCTCAAAACCCCATAATACTTG
>BRYC01001010.1:0-12230 GCA_030267985.1 Parmales sp. scaly parma
CGGCCACGTGAGGAACAAGACAATGTCGGACCACATCGTTGGGGTGGATCCGGAGGAGCGGTTACGAATTACGAGGGAGGCGCAGGGGCACGACGATATCCATGCTGTGGGGGAGGATACCGAGTGGGCGGCCCCAAAGCCGAGTTTCAAGTACGGTTGCGAGCTAAAGAGCCAGTGGATGGATCCGGAGGTGAGTGAGCGGAGCGGCGGAGCGGGGAGGGGTTGTGGAAACGAGCTAATAAACTAAACCACTCTTCTTCACTCGGCGCAGAATAACCCCATTCCGCCGAGCCAAACCTACAGCCACTACTGCGAGAAGATCAAGAAGATGAACATGCCTCATATCAGCTATGATATCGACGGCGACGGCGTGGTTGGGAGCGAGGATTTGTTCATGGCGAAAAGGTGAGCGAGCGAAGCGAGCGAGCCTTTTGGAAGACGAGCATACTCGCGATGAAATGCGCGAAATGGCAACAGACATTGTTTGTGACTACATCCACTACTAAGCTAACCCACCCCAATTCGTTGCTCGTTTTGCTCGTCCAGGTTCGACATCGACGGAAACGGGGTGCTCGATGATGAGGAACAGCACATTGGCAAACAAATTATTGCAGAGCAATTCTTTGCGAACCACGACGAGGATTTAGAGCTGTACGGAAGTGACTTCCTCGGACGAACAAAGGAGGAGAACATTTCGAGGCTGGCGAACATGAAGGGAAACACGTTCAAGAAGCGGCTGCAGGAGCTAAAGAACATCGAGAAGAACTTGCAAACGTGCGGGAGCATGCAGATGAAGGCAGCATTGACCTGCTGGAACCCCGAAATTATCAAGCATAACTACTTCGTCGACAAGTTTGATGCCACGGCGTGGAACGATTTCGGGGCGCCGGGACCGAGAGACAAGGTGAGCGAGTGATGCCTTGATGAAGACGAGAATGCGAGCCACAATGAAACTAAAAGAAACTAACTTTGTTTCCAACACGATTCGTATTCGCACCTTCTTCGCTCGGCGCAGCTGTTTCACCTGAGCACCGATCATAAGGGGAGCCTGGACACGCTGAAGAACTTGAGGAAGAACAAGGACAAGCATTACTGCCAAAAGCAGCTGGACGATGCGAAGCAGAGGGAGCTAGACGCATCTCCCTGGATGAAGGGGACGTACTTTGGAAGCAACGAGAAGACGAGCTTCAGCAGGACGGCAGACATGACAAATCAACGTATTTTGAATACCGTGCGGAGAGATGACATGTACTCGGGGCGGTCGTTTGGGTGAGATAGAAATTGGGGTAAGGGGGGCTAGGGGGGTTATAGAGCTGCTATAAGAAGTAATGTGTTTGAGCTGGTGTTTAAATTGAATTTATTTTGTTTATTTCAAAAGGCCCGAGTTCTCGAGGAGGGAGGCGGATATTCCTAAGAAAGAACCGTAGAGGAGGAACTTCAGCATCATCGTCCGGTATTTGAACGGCTTCAATCGGCCCTCGGTGGATTCCATGTAACCCTCCACATACTTCATGTTGAAGTGGGAATAAACGAGAGAGGCGCACCCGCCGATTAGGGGAAGCCAAGGTGCAACCACCGGCCCTAATTTTGGGATGATCGAGAGAGCAGGTGAATAAAGGGTAAACAACCATAACGAAGGGACAGCATAGACAGTCCACTCAACGCAATTTTGACAAGCTTTGAAGCCACGGTAGTGCTTGCCCTCCTTGTCGTTGTGGTCCTCGATCCAGGGCTTGTAAGGGTGGCTGAAGGTTTTGTTCGAATACCGAACCTTGCCATTAATCATCATTCCCTGAATTGAGCTGCCAATTATGGCTGAAGTTCCAACAGCAGCCGGGAGTAAGGCTCTTTGAATCTCAGAAAGTGACATGTTATTAATCACTATAAGATACGTGATGGGAATACTTTGACTTTGCTACTTTGAAAAAAGCCAATTTGGTGCGTGAAAAGAAACCTCAACAAAGCAGAACGTCCTGACCTCGCCCGTCGAAATCGTTTTTTGTGCGTGAAAAGAAACCCTCAACAAAGCAGAACGTCCTGACCTCGCCCGTCGAAATCGTTTTGAGGCCATATGATTGTGCTCACTCTGTGCCTATACAACCTCCTCCTCTCAGAATCCTTTATACCTTCGATAAAAATTCTCAGGCTACCATACACCTCTTTTCTCCGGCCAACGTGGTCGTCGTCTCTTCACGACGTAACTCTCGAGGCCCCAAAAATTAAAAACCCCTCCATGGAACAACATGCATCTTCACCAGTTCAATCAAATCACCTCATTCTTGAGACAACCGCCGCCGTGGTGGGAACATTTCTCAGTCTGGCAACAATAAGCTTCTTGGACATGACCACACCAGTTAAGTTCTACGCCCCTTCTCACGCAGCGATTGCAATCACTCTCATGACGATTAAAAGCACAGAAAAACTCCCGCGTTTGTGGAAAGTTTGTCTTGCCCTGGGCTTGAGTTGTGCAGGATCATTTTCACTGGTTAAACTTTTAGGTCGTGGCAAACTCACACGGAGTTTGGCAGCGGCTCTTGCTCTCCTCGTAATGAATCTCACGGGCAGCGTCCACCCCT
This sequence comes from Parmales sp. scaly parma, assembly GCA_030267985.1. NCBI lineage: Eukaryota > Bolidophyceae > Parmales > Parmales sp. scaly parma. Next base: position 2,577 of record BRYC01001010.1, read on the forward strand.
CAGGTGGACCGTTTTCGGTGACATTCGTTGACAATTTTGCGTTGAAGTCGCACTCATGGCATTACGTGTTTTCACCAGGTATCTCAGGCACAATGGTTATTTTTGCTCTGGTAGCCATCAAGAGAAGGATTGTTACTCGGTTACGATTGAGGAAGCAATTTAAAAGTTAAATAAATCAATCATTTAGTTAAACTCAATAATCAACAATCTTTGTTCCATCGAGTGGGGGTGATCTGGACGGGGAGGTGGGCTGGGAACAGGAAGGAGAGGATCTTGTAGCCGCCGTGGTGCATGCACTCGCTGAGTTGGTAAAAGTTGTGAACGCTACCGGCACAATAAGCACAATAAATAACCATCGTGTCCCACCAAGGTGTGGACCGATCAGAAGGGCTGAATTTCTTCAAGCCAGACCTCCCCTTCCTCAATATATAAAACCTAAAAAGCTCGACAAGATAAGTAATGGTCGATTCCATGGTTATGGTTGTTTTGGGGAATGGTGGAAGGAAGAAAATCGATGTTGAGGTTGAACATTATGATCTGAAACATTGGCACATTGGATTTAAATTTAGATCATAGAGCACGATATGATATTTGCTGTGCAAATCCTTCTCTTGGCCCTGCTCCTCCCCTCAATTTCCTCCTTCTCCTCCTTCTCCCCCTCTCCCTCGATCTACCGTTCTGCAAGACAACCTCAATCCTTCCTAACCTCCACCTCCACCTCCACCTCCACTCCCCCCTCCACCCCAACAACAACCGGCCTTGCCGAAGTAGATTCTCAAAATTCGTTTGGTATCTTCTCAGATGCCATAACAGGTGCAGCATTTTCTGTCCTGCATGCTTTTGACGACTGTGGGATTGAGGATTCCTCAAAGAATCTCAGGGTGCTTTGGGTCCGTGCGCTTCTCGCCCAGCGAGGGGAGATCGACGACGATGTGGCTAAGCTACTTCTTCCACCGACCACTCGTGGCCTCGTCACGACCCCCCGCGGTGCCAAGCTCTTCAATCCGATTGTTCAATTCACCGAGTGGATCCAGTCCCGAACCGAATTCATCGATGGTGCCCTGGATGCATTTCTCCAGTCTCCACCAGCGAACACCCTCACCTACGATTCCGATTCCGACTCCACCACTACTCCCGCACCGTGCAACGTCGTGTTGTTCGGCGCTGGGTACGACACTCGGGCCTTGAGGTACAGGCACCGGCACGAGCTCGATGGAATCACCCAAGCTACTTTCTTCGAGGTCGACTTGCCCTCGGTGGTTGAGGGCAAAACGAAGCTGTACGAAAAGTTTCGCAAGGAGCACGATCCGTCCTGGGACACCTTCCCCACCCTGATCCCTTTTGATTTGAACGCCTGCTCGCCTGAGAACACCCCCTCGCAGGTCAGCCTTATTGAGACGCTCAGAACCGCCGGCCTGAAGAAAGACGTGCCAACCCTGTTCGTTTTTGAGGTAAGGCGAGCGAAGCACCCCCCCCACCCCCCCCCACTACTAAACCCACTATGCACTATGCACTATGCCCAGGCCGTCTTATTCTATGTGGACGCACCAGCCGTAAGAGCGATAATGTCTGAAATTGAGGGTTTTGCGAACGGTGGTAACGGTGACTCGGCCTCCGCCGAGACTCTCCTTTGCCTGACCGACTCGATGAAGCCCTTCGTTGATGTCCCATTCACGAGCGAGACGACCAAATATTTCGACGGCCGAAATATGGATCTGCTGCAGCATCGGGCGAGGTGGGGGGGGGCTGTCCACTTTGCGCTCGCCTCCGGTCGGGGTGGGGGAGATGGTGGTGGTGGTGGTGACACCACCTCATCAATTACCAAGAAGAGGGTGATCAAATCTCGCCTGGGCGCCTTCGTCGCCGACAAGGTTGGCGCGCTGGTTAACAGCTACACTCCCACCCAGAGCAACAACCCCTCCCTCCTGACGTCCCCGAGCTTCGACAACGCGTGGTACGCTGTAGCGTTTCCTTGGCAGATTGACGGTTATGAATCAGCGTCACGCGCTGTTTGGAATAAAGGAAAGAGGAAAACTACCCCGGACGGAATAACCAAGCCCTTCGCCACCCGGCTATGGAACGAGCCCCTGGTCATCTTCCGGGAGGAGACAGGCAAGCTAAACTGCATATCTGACGTCTGCCCCCACCGCAGCGCACCTCTCAGTATGGGGACCGTCGAAGACGGCGTTCTGAAGTGTTTCTACCACGGTTGGAGTTTTGGGAAGGTGAGCGAGCGAAGCGAAGCGAAGCGAGCGAGCCTTTGTGACAGAAAGTATGAAGCGACTCCTAACCCACAACGCTCGGCGTAGGAGGGAAAATGCGTAAACATTCCAACTTTGGCGAGTGTGGGCGTTCCGAACGAGGAGAGGGACTCGAGGATAAAGAGTAAGGTAACCGAGAAGCAGGTGAGTTTCATTTAATTCCGTCTCCTCTCCACAGAACGACTACTAACCCCGACGCAGTGCGCCTCCGGTAAGAACCACGCGTGCGTTGAGCACGAGGGGATGGTTTATGTGTGGCGGGGAGACGTCTTGCTCGCAGATCCACGCCTACTTCCAACAAAGCGTAAAGGCGACATGGAGTCGATCCCGATCGACTCGGTCCTCGACTACGCGGTCGACTACTCGTACATCGTTGAGAACAACCTGGATTCTCCGCACCTTTTTTACCTCCACGATGGGAGCGTAAGTCCCATTGAGTCGATTGGGATGATGATGAAGAACTTGCCGCAGGTGAGTGAGTGAGCTAGCGAATCGAGCTGCTAAGCGAAACGAAACGAAACGTTTCAACTAATCCACTCCTCATGGCGCAGCTTCGCCTTGACGCATTCACGGACGATTGCGGCTTTGGGCACCTTGGAAGGTTTGGCGACACGGGAAGGGTGAAGAAGTTGTTGCGCTTCGACCCTCCAAACATAGTTCGCCACGGCGGCGTCTCTGGTTTCGAGGAGGAGTTCAACATCATTCCCATAGCCCCCTATCGCACTCGGGTTTTGCTTCGACAGCACCTCCCCAAGGGCCCTATCTTAACTACAGTGACCTCCCTCCCCTTCATGCTGCCGTTGATCACGCTGCTCGTGAACAACTGGAACAACGTGATCGGCCTGGAAGACGCAGCCGTTATGACTGGCCAGGCCCACACAATCGAGGATCTCAACGCGCCAAGGATGGGCATTGGCGGCCTCGGCGACGATCTGATTACCAAGTACTGGGGCTGGAGGTGAGCGAGCGAAGCGAGCGAGCTTTGAGGAAACGAGATTACGAACCACTACTAAACCAAACCAACTCGCGCCTTTTTCGCTCGGCGCAGGAAGAAGGCCACGGACAATCACGCCACGGCCAACCCTTCCTCCCCAACTCCCTGGTTCACCGGCTTCCCGTCCGAGAAATCCCCGGGCATTCCCTCCGGGACGTCCTTCGGCGATCAGAAGGAGCTGGTCGATCGTGCCCGCCAGGACACTGCTCGGGGTGGCGATTTCCTCGTGGCTGACGAACAATTTGACGTCGACAATGGAGTCGGAAGTCCAGGAATCAAGCAGAGCTACTTGAGGGACACCCCCCAGGCTATTTACCCCCCGATGAACTCCAAAGGTTTCATGAGTATGCTTAAAATGGACGATGTCGTGAAGAAGCTTTTCATGGGCATGGAGCCCAGCGGAAGCATGTTGAAAACGGAAATGTATATGGACGGAACAGAGACGAGAGTGAGAGAATCTCGGAAATCGAGGAAGTCACACGAGGCTGCGGGTGCAGCTCATGCTGCGGGTGTGGCTGCGGCTGCGGCTGCGGGTGCTGATGAAGAGGTTTTAAATACGGCTGAGGGTGCGGGTGTGAGAGCGGGTGTGGGTGTGGCTGTGTCTGCGGCTTCGGAAAAAGCTTATGCTGAGGCTAAACAATAATATTTTGTCAAGTATGTAACCGCAACTTTTCGTATTCAATAAACACATCGGAAAGAAACTCGTTGCCGTTTTCGATGGCAGCTTTCTCTGCGTTCACGGTCAGAGTTACTGAATCGCTAAATGAACTGATGACGACTCCGATTGGCACGCCTGGGGGGGGCGGCAGAAATCCCACAACATTTTCAACCTTGCGACCCTCGAAGTGGAGCTGTCTGGGCGGACCCCTTACATTCGATATCGCACACACCGTTCCAGTTGTTACCCAACTCATTATCGAGCATGAGAACATGTTCGGAAGGGTGGAGATTACCTTCGTCCCCATGAAGCTAAGGATTGCGCTTGGCGAATTCTTCACCACTGTTAACACCTTTGAAACGTCCTGCACCGAAACCTCCTCCCCCGTGTCCAGGGCGAAGGCCATCGCCCCGATTCTATTTCCCATGCTCTGCCCCGGCAGCGTCACTCCGCCGTATAGATGGACGGGGAGGGCGAATTTCAGCTGAAATGACGAGCGAAAGAGTGTGTGTTACGATTAGTTGTAGATCAGTTGTTTCTCGTCTTCCAAATTTTCCTCGCTCACCTTCTTTGGCATAGTCAAAGTCCTACTCTCCCGGATCAGCTTCTGGAGGGCACGGCTAATACAGAACGTGAACAAATCATTCAGTGTAACGTTGTGGCGCTTGGCAACCATTCTTGCTTCGCTCAAAGTGATCGAGTCAATAAATGCCAAAGTTCTCTCTCTGCTGGCGCTGGCGTGCGTCGTCGCACCGCTCCGCACCGCACTGAAAGGACTCTGAATCAGCATCATGCTCAGCTGCGACAAACCAACCTTCAAACTCCCGCAGAGAAACCACATCAATTTCTTGCAGAATTTGATAATGATGTTGGAGTGTTTCTTGAGCCTCCTTTTTCTGATTTCTGCTTTGATGTCGTCCTTGATCAAACCCGCTTCGTCAGACAAATCGCATAGAGCCGTAGCTAACGAAACGCCGTCCGCAACCACGTGGTGCGCCCTGAAATAGATGAGAGACTCGAAGGTTCTATTGTTCGCCAGTGCGTCAGCAAGTTTCGCTCCAGAAATAATTTTGGAAGATCCTGTCAAGCCGGAAGAAATTGAACAGTCCCAAAGCGGTTTGGTGGAACCGAAGTTGAAGGGTGAGGTGAGGTAGTTGTTCATGATGTGGAAAATTTCCTGCCTACCAGCAGCGACCGGGTGGATGGTTGGTTTCACCACTGTGGCAGCGGTGAAATTTTCAATTTCTGTGAAATAGTTTATGTTGCTGTCGATATATGATTTAAGTCGGTGGTTCTGGGGGTTCGAGAGGAGTCTATTGTTGAAAAGGGAGGAAAGGGACGTGTAGGTTATTGGGGTTTCACCCGAGAGGGTGATGAAGAAGGAGGGTATCGACAGGTTGCAAGAGGTTTCAGAAGTTGCCGAAAATCGACCTACTGAAGTTGTTCTTCTACGGAGTGTGGACTGCTTTTGGGAGTGGGGGGAATTGAGCATCGAGGTGGAGGTGGCGACAAATAAAATCGGCAAAGCTGATTGCATGGAAGACAGATGCGTTCAACTTTTAACCGAGCATACAAATTTTGGTTATTTCTTGTTTTGCGTTTCCCCTCCTCATTCTCAATAATATGGGCATCCCCTCAACCGACTACGCAGCCGGAATCGCCACCTTGAAGCGATTCGTTTCAACATCCTGCATCCCCTCGGAGACCACTTACGATGAGCATGTAGCTCAATTTCACGGAGCTGATCGATGGAGCTTTGAGTGCGTCCCGCCAGTTTTAGAACATTTGAAAAGCGAGGCGAAGACCCTCGGGCTGTGGAACCTCTTTGCCCCACTATCATTCCGCCGACAATTCAACAGCTCGACCTCCACCCCTCCCCCTCCAAACTCGCTGCAGACAATTCCCCTCTCTGTCAAGCAGTACGCTGAGATTTCTCTCATTTTGGGGTCGTCGACTCTCGCTCCAGAAGCCTGCAACTGCAGTGCTCCTGACACGGGCAACATGGAGGTGCTCATGCACTACGGCGACGACGCCCAAAAGCAAAAGTATCTCCCCAAGCTCCTTGAGGGGAAATGCAGATCAGCTTTCCTGATGACGGAGCCGAAGGTTGGCTCCAGCGACGCAATGAACATTGAAACGAAAATAGAGAAGAGGGGAAACGAGTATGTCATTAACGGCCTGAAGTGGTGGTCGAGCGGTGCGCAAGATCCCCGCTGCGAGGTGTTTGTGCTGATGGGGCGAATTGTCGTCGACAGCAACATAAAAAGCACTGAGCAGCGCTCCCACTCGCTGCACACAATGATAATCGTCCCGCGTCACCTTCCTGGTGTTGAGATGGTGCGACCATGCACGGTGTTCGGTGCCGACGACGCTCCTCACGGTCACGCGATGGTGCGCCTGACGAATGGTGAGCGAGCGAAGCGAGCGAGCCCTGTGGAAAACGAGATACAAAACCCCCAAAAAATCAAACTAACCAAAGTTTTTTCACCTATTTTCCCACCGCTCAGTCCGGGTCAAACAGTCCGAGGCGATTCTGCTTGGCGAAGGAAGGGGCTTCGAGATTGCCCAGGGGAGGCTTGGGCCGGGGAGAGTGCACCACTGTATGAGGGCCATCGGCTGCGCCCAACGCGCGTATGAAATGATGATCACAAGGGCCGGGAGCAGGGTAACCTTTGGGAGCAGCCTGTTGTCGAAAGATTTGGTCAGGGCCATGATCAGCGAGAGCTTTGCGGATTTGGAGGCGGCACGGTTGATTACCGAGGAGTGTGCGAGAAGAATAGACGAATTCGGGGCGAAGGGGGCGAGAACCTACATCCAGATGATTAAATACGAGGTACCAGCACGATGCTTGAACGTGGTCGACAGAGCGATCCAGGTTTGGGGGGGTGGAGGGGTGGATAACATGTTCCTGGTCAAGAGTTTTGCTTACATGCGGTGTTTGAGAATAGCTGACGGACCCGATGAAGTGCACAGAATAAGTGTTGGCGTGAGCGAAGGGAGAAGGGTGCTACGTGACTCTAGATTGTAGATTGTTGATTGTTTAAAGCCAATCTATTTATTAAGCAAGTTGCGCAAGAAGGCTTGCTGTCTGTTGGCGTTGATGGAGACCTTTTTTTTAGTTGTCTTAGTGGGCCTTGGTGTTCAAATTGAAATTTTGCTTATTCGCACTGGTGTTGATGTTGGAAAGGGGGGTTAACATTCTGCGGCTGACTCTCGGGGGGCTCGGGGGGCTCGGGGGGGTGTGAACATCACTAGGGGGGCTCGGGGGGGGGGGGGTGCAGCGGGGGGGCTCTGCTGCGGAGGATTTTTGAGGTTTTTGAGTTTATGTGGGAAACCGGGATGATCGAGCCGAGCTGGAAGGAAGCCAGTGAGTGGTAATCTCGTCCCCGCTTGACATCTCGTTGGTAGTGGGAGTGAGGCGCATGTACAAGCCGGCCGTTGCAGTATTTTGGCTTGAGGGGGGTGGAGCACGGTGGGTGATGTGAAAAGAAGTTGGCGATGAAGATTGCCAAAAAATCCGACTGAAAACCACTTTCCGAGAAGAGAGTGATTCGAAATCTCCTGGATTTTTTGCCATGTGGCTCGCAAGTCTGTTTACATATATCCCCTTCCAAACAGAAACGCGAGAGCGAAACTGTTAGTTTGGTAGTAAGTCGTAATCTGGTTGACTAGCTACGCTTGCTGCTCGCTCACCTTCACCCCCTCCACGTTGATGTCGAGGAGCAAGGCCCAGTTTTTTAGCTCTGGGATGGGTAGACCCGTGAACAAAATTTTGTAGTCTTTCAAGGATTTTGTGAAACAGTCTGCAAACTTGGGAATTCTTGGCGTCCAACCAGTGCTTTTGATTTTGCTGCAATCGTAAACTTTGCCCAGATCTGATTCAGGTGTGGTTTCTGCGAACGAGGGGGTGGAACCGTCCTGCCCTTTGTCGATTGCGACCTGGCAAATCTCGGTCCTCGTCAGCGGATTCCCATCGCTCACAATGAACAACTTGTTTCGGCTTGAACATTCAACATCTAGGACTTTGACAACAGCTGCAACAGCGTCGTCGTAGTGAAGGAAGGTTGATCAGCCCGTCGCCGGAGCTGTTTACTTTGGTTACGTCTGGTCGTAGCCAGTACGAGTGTGCCCCGCGGTTGGGAAGGTAGAGGCCTGCAAGCCTGATGACGACCCCCGCGTCGAAAGCTGGTGACGAGGTTTTCTGCCTCAAGCAACTTGGCTATTCTGTCTGGGATTTGCTCGATGTGGGGGTCGAATGTGGGAGACGATTCGGTTACGGTTTCTTTTGATTTTTGGGGGAAGACGGAACCGCTTGACGTGAAAAGGAACCTTGAGCTGGGGGATGGGAGGAGGTGGGATGAAAGGACGGATTCTACGGCCTTCGGGTAGTCTGTAAACTTGCCAGGGGGAGCAGAAAACAAAACTCTGGTTGATTGCAGTTGATGAATGATTGGATTTTGGTGTGGTGGGTGTTGGTTTTCGTGTACCATACGATTTTTGGGTTTGTGTTTGTGTTTGTGTTTGTGTTTGTGTTTGTGGGGGAAGAAGAGGAGGTGTTTATGTAGTTAACTATTGAACGAGTGCCAAGCACCCCACACCCATAGACAAGAAAATCTACAGGGGGCATTGGTGATGGTGGCTTTCCGAAACTGGTTGAAGGGCTGAGTAGGAGGGACAGGAGGAGGAGAATGAAAGTTAGAATGGGCATTAGGGCTGAGGGGTGTATTTCTGGGCTAGTGGGAGAAAATGATGAAGAGCAAGTTGCGGGAAGAATTTAAATTTGATCGCTCGTTTCACGCGCTCCAATGTAGGTTATTGTCCCAAAAGCCACCCCAGCACACTATTCTAACCCAATTCCAATTCTCCTGCCTTGCCCCATCACTAGCTCTCCCCATTCGTTTGAGATATTTTCACAAGCATAACCCTTATGCCTTCCAATGAGCACCACAAGTGGCTCAAGAAGCGTGATTGGCCCTCTGTACTAGGAGCCTTGACTCACCCAGAAAGGGACGATTATTTGATCAGGAGAAAGTACAAGGAGAGAGATGAGCATGGACGACTGCCACATCATTGGATGGCAGCGAAAGCTCAGACACACACACATGCTCTTGCCAGTGTGGGCGTGCAGTCGATTGGCTTGAATCCAGAGGCCCTCACCACACGAGACAATAAAGGCGAAACTTCCCTCGACATTGCCCGTAGGAGTGGAGCCTGTGCTGAGATCATCGGCTTGCTCTCCCTCACTCCCGAGGAAGTTCATTCGTTGGGTGGTGATGAGATGTTCCGCTTGTACGCACCAGTTGCTTATTGGAGGAATGAGATGATTGGGTGGATCAAATCACGATCGTATGCAGACTGCCACAAGTTCATCAATGAGCACAATGACGAGTTGGTGCGTGAAGTGCTCAAATACTACAATTCTGAACTTCTTCGAATGGTAGCTTGCACTAGCCAGGCATACAGCGACTCCCTCATGTTTCTTGCTCTTCGAATGATCCATCGGCACCCACTTTCCCTTAAGGCCACCGGCAGCGACTGGCCCCAGGGAGCCACGCTCCCTGATTTTGCTCAAAACACAAATGCGTGCAAAGAGATGGTCAAGGTCCTCCGACTCACCCCCACGTTCATCTCCTCCGCCCCCTTCCCCACCCTCCTCCGACAACACCTCCCCAAGCAGTTTGTCGACGAGGAGGTCTTCGGCGTCTATAACACCGCTTGCACGTTCATCAAGCACATGAAGT
>BRYC01001012.1:0-39546 GCA_030267985.1 Parmales sp. scaly parma
ATGTTAATACGGAGTTGTGGTTCTATTTCTTTAGGCTGCCGAAAAATCGGGAGGTTTTCGGTCACCTTGCTCCTCTCTTGCTAGACTTTGGATAAATCAGGGGGGCTGTCTATTGGGGTTCACTCCGGTTTCAATCCACACCCAGTCTCGGTCTTCTTTCTCCCTCATGGTGGTGGCATCTCGTCATTTGTCCAGCTTCTCCCTCCAAACTCCACCTTCGACAAAAAATGCCCCTTCTCCTTTGTTTGTGTTTTGCGCAAACTCCAATGCCAATGCCAACGCCACCGTCAGCAACGTGCTCTTCGTGGCAGCCTTCAAATCAATACGTTCCATCCTCTACCTCCTCAATGACTGCAGTTTCTCTCTACCGCTCGGTTGCGCTCGCTCGGATACCACATTCCACGACATCCTCCTCCAAGCTCGCCGTAACCTCATAGCTCAAAAGAATGAGAATTTCAAATCTGCCGACCACATTTCTACCCATGTGATGGGACGCGCAAGGTCGCTCCGGTGAAGTCATCGACTTGGTCGAGAGGGTCAGATTTGAAATTCGCTATCTCGTTCAATTCGAAGAGAATGTCACCGAATGGATATCAGAATCCCAACTCGCTGAATGTACTCCTCGCTCTTCATCGAGTATCAACAAAAATTCTTGCTTGCTCGTGTCCAAGAGTTTTTTGCATAAATGAGTGAGATGTTGCTGTAGAATTGTGTTTAAGATAAAGTACACCTTCTTTGCTTTGTTTATGGCAACGGCAGCAGCGGGGGTGAGAACAAAGCTCCTAAAAAGTTTGGTGTTGGGGAGACCAAACAAAATAAACCTACCCCACCCCAATGTGATGATTGGTTATAACTTGGAACGCATTATATTAATATATTTTTTGTTACTTTCGCCCAAGACCTCCACCACGCACGCTGCTCCCATGCCAGTGCCCACGCACATGGAAACAACCCCAATCCCCCCTCCTCGTCTCTGCAATTCGCTAATAACGGTAGTTAGCGCTCGCATCCCGGTGCAGCCCAGAGGGTGACCGAGTGCAATTGCGCCTCCATTGACGTTGACCTTTTTCATATCTAATCCCAACTCTCGCACGCAAACAATGGCCTGTGATGCGAACGCCTCGTTGAGCTCGAATAGGTCAACATCAGAAATTGTAATTCCCGCAATCTCTAGAGCGCGAGGAATTGCGTAAATCGGCCCAATGCCCATGAACCTCGGGTGTACACCGACACATGCGAACCCGCGGTAAATCGCGAGGATGGGGAGATTGTTACTTAAAGCAAAGGCCCGGCTCGCAACCACAGCAGCAGCAGCACCGTCGGTAAGTTGACTCGAGTTCCCCGCCGTTGTAACGCCGAACTTGCTGAACGAAGGTCGAAGATGGCTCAACGACTCAACGCTCGTGCCCTCTCTAATACCATCGTCTTGGGACACTTGTGGGATGTTCCTTGAAGAAAAATAATCGTCGGGGAAGAGGGTCGTTTCGTTTTTGAACTTTCCGCTTGCGCGAGCAAGGGCGGCTTTTCGGTGGCTCTCCGCCGCGAACTCGTCAAGCTCGCGCCGCGTGACAAAGTGCGCCTTCGCAACAATCTCGCTGGTGACGCCCATGGGGGTGGAAATGTCCTCAAACACCTTGTTGTTCTTTTCGGCCATTTCTCTTCTCGAATCTATTCCGCTCGGTATTCCAACGAGATCCAAGCGATCAACACTCATCGACTCTACGCCAGCAGCTATACCGCACTCAATTGTGCGCGACACGATTGAGTTTGCAACGTCAGCAAAGGCCTGCAACCCGCTGGAGCACTGACGGTTGATTGCCATCACGCCAGGGGAGTAGAGTGAGGAGAGATGTGTGGTCTTTGATCTTTTGGTGTTGGGCTTGGGATTGAGCTTGTGGAGGTGCTTCCAGGCTTTGGCCTGAGCAAGACGCGCAGTAACCTGCATAGTCGTGCTATTGCAATTCCCCACAACAATATCCTCAATTGAATCGAGAAGGAGAGAGGCTTTGTCTGGCTCATACTGGGTAGACTTGTGTATCGAGTGAATTAAAACGTGCTCCAGCATGTCACCAGCAAAATTCTTGTGATATTGAGGTTTTGGCTGTCGACGTCCCGGCTTTGGTTTGGATAGGGGGGGCTTTCTCTTCAGCCGCATTAAAGGAGTGCGAGTGCAGCCGAGGATGCATGCATCATTGGGTGAATTGTGGAACATCTTTGGACAAACTTGTGCTAATTTATGCTATGTAGCATAGTAATTTTCAGTTCACAAAATTTTCGGCATTCCTAATTTTCCATCTCATCCCTCATGGCAGACACCCCAAAAAAGAAAAAAGCTACTGGTTTTACTGACAGATCAAATTTCAATGAAAAATCCAAACCAGCATTGAAGAGGGAGGCCGAAACCAGAGAGGTTTTTGAGAAGGTTCTCGATAAGCATGATTTGACCATCAATGATCCAAGTTTGATCACCACCCTCGAAACCGAAGCCCATGTCGTTGAATACCCCATCACGACACCTTCACAGCATCTCACAGAACCTTGCTGGCGTGACTTCAAGCAGTTCGTGTCTTCCTTCAGGGGCTGCTCGGTCACTCGACTTAAAGCAACGGACGAACAAAAATCCCAAATCCCAAATGTCCGCAAAGGTTCTGTCTACTACATATCCCTTACGATCGATCCCTCAACTTATCTCAAGAGGTGCGACCGTCCGGAACGGCCGGCCGCTGCTGTTGCGAGCTCAGTCAGGAGTGCGAATTCAAATTCACCCTTGAACTCGTCCTCGGTGAAGCAAGTCGACGCGGGACGCCTTCCTCCCACCGAAATCACCCCCGATCAATCGGATAATTGGGTTGAGTGCGACGAGTGTGACACTTGGCGCCTTCTCCCACCAAATGTCGACATGGGGACTCTTGGAAAGTGGAAGTGGACGTGCGACATGAACCACTACTCGCAGATCTTCAACCACTGCGGCGCCCCTGTGCAAGCAGGAGGTGAGAAAGAGGAAGGTGAAGGTGGAGGTGAGGACGCGGAAACCCTTCAGCCCCCCCCCAAGAAGCGAAAGGTTGCGCCGAAGGCGGATGTTGTGGTTGCGCCGCAGGTGCCGATTCCTCCTCTCGCTCCTCCGCTTGCGCTTGCAATCCCCGAGCCGGAGACAGTGTCTGTCACACCTGTCGCTATTATCTAGTCCAGTAGACAGGAAAAATGAGGAAATTACTAAATTAAAATGGTAGGAAAATCTTTCACGTACTATCTATTCTATGCCGGCCCCACACTCTCGTTTACGTCTTCCATGCTGCTCCTCGCAAGCTCCCTCGCCTCTTCGTCGAGCTCCTCAATTATTCGAGTGAGCTCGCGCTTCGTGTAGGTGGATAACGCCACGATCCCAACGACTGTTACGGCTGCCATTGAGTACATTAAAATCCGCGTGTTGCCGTCCGTTTTCTCGTCGTTGACCTCATTGCCAATCTGACTTCCCACCATGACATTGGCAATCGAATAAAATAAACCGCAAAAGGCAGTCCAGGGAACAAAGTGCCCCCAAAATGACACGTCGGGGATCGTGGCCAGTCCATAGTTCTTTATCCAAGCAGGCAATGCCGCGGCTGAATTGAGTAGGTTAGTTAAATTAGTGGATGTAGCCATTACGTCTGTAGTCATTTCGCGGGATTCATCGTGAGAATGCTCGTCTTCTTCAAGGCTTGCGTCAGCAACACTTACACTAGTTGCGACGTAGCTAGCAGCTCGCTTCGCTCGCTCACCTGAACAGAGGAACGTCAACGTGTGGGGTCTCTCGCTAAAGACGCGGGTCACAGCGGCCAGGAAAATTGCGCCCTTTGCTTGTTTCTTCTGTTTTACCATCATTGGGGGTGTGCCAGCATTGCTGCAGCTCCTCGTTACCCTCCTCTCAATCCTGCTGCTCGCCACCCTCGAAATCGCGAAGCACGCCCAACTCCCAAACTGTTTTCCAATAAATGCTGCCAAAAATGCTCTATACAAGCTCTTGCTCCAGATGATCCCAGCTGCAGCCTCCAGTGGTGTCTGTGGCAGAAGGCAAATGTTGCAGATGATGCACAATAAAAAGTATGCCAGCCATCCTAACCACCCTAAGTCGCTGTTGTCCACCCAATCGGCGAACTTCGTTACATACTTTATAGGGTTGACAACCACAACCATAGTTCCAAACAGGCCAACGAAGATGAAGGCCATAAAGATCTTGAAATAGTATTGTTTTTTACGTATGACTATTTCGTCCCCCTCCCCCTCTATTCCTGCAAAAGTGCTTGTTCGCCGTGCGCGTCCCTTGAACAGTGGCTCAGTGAGCTGCTGCTGATGTTGCATTGTTTTTAGTTTTTATTGACTCACGAATTGAATTTTTCAAATTTATTTATAAATTTAAATTATGTATCCTATATGCGAACACCAAGCGTATTACAGTTGAGCTCGCCCCCCCTTACACCCAATATAACATAAACCCAAATAATGACTACACCTTCCCCCTCCCCCCCTCTTTACTCAATCAGAATAGATTCTGCCCATGATCTTGGGCTCTACTGGTCCAACCCCACCCACCCTTATGTTGAGATTTGGCATCACACCAAGCTCCTTGCCACATCCAATAAGGCCGCTCACGACAACTCGGCCCAAACCTCGTACACCTGGCCAATCTCTGACCAATCAACTACCATTGAGGTGAGTGAGTGAAGCGAGCTGCCTTGAGGAAGACGAGTATACTCGCGATGGATCTCGCGAAATGTTTGCTGGCGGCTATACACACACACACCCTCCCTCCCTCCCCTTCCGCTCGCTCAGCTGTACGATCCGCCTAAGTGCAGTATTGGCGGCGAAATGATAACTCAACAACTCACACCCACACCCACACCCACACCCACACCCACCCACCACCCACTTCTAAACTAACTCACTCGATTCACGTCGCACCCTCTTCGCTCGGCGCAGTTCACCCTCCAATCGATAGCCGACATTGAGCAGCAGGTTGCCGAGAAGAAAAAGCAGCGTGAACTCGCTGGCTCTCCGATATCGGTTGTCTCGGCCACCTCCACTCTCTCCTCTGCCCAATCTACCTCCTCCTCCTCCCCGTCATCCTCCTCCTCCTCCTCCTCCTCCACAACCTCCTCCTCCTCCTCCTCCTCCTCCTCCTCCCCCTCCTCTGATAACGCAGTTCTCGCCCCAATCACAATAAAGTGCTTCCACCGTCAGTCCCGCTCGAAAACCTACTTTCTCGGCGAGACGACAATCCTCATGCATACCTTTACCTCCATCCCCACAAACCGAACAACGACCCAGCTACATACACTGTTTGCTAGCAAGCAGTTCCCCCACAAGTACGTCATGGGCGATCTGCAGCTAACGCTCCACGGGAGGATTGTCCATCAAAGCACTGTGTTAGACCTACTGGGTGACTTGCATCTGGATGCTGGGGGGCCAATATCGGTGTTGGCTAGAAGTGCAGCTAGTAGAGAGAGGATCGAGGGGCTGAGCGGAAAGGTGGACCACGTCTTAGATCAGTACTGGAATAGACTGGAGGTGAGTGAGCGCGCGAAGGGCAAGGTAGGCGCTATCGCACATCACATTGAACTAACATTATACGCAGGACAACGCAAAGCGCAAGGTGGACGAGAGGCTGATCGAGGAGGGTTACATCGAAGAGCCAGACGAAGAGGTTGAGTCGCTCACATACATTCAAAAAGCAATGAGGGGCTCTCCGTTCGCTCGGTTCCTGGGCGAGCGGGCTGGAGGTGAGTGAGCGAGCGATGAAGTGTTTTGGGCCATCCCTGAAAATTCGGGTTGCATGAAAAGATGACCCAAATCTTGACCGTCCCTGAACAACATCCTCGCGCAAAAAGATGCTCCTGGCCGAACCTCCGTACGTTGGAGTTACTGCCGATTCAGTGCAAAATGGCTAAAGACGGCTACATCCACTACTACTACACTAACCCCCTTTGTTTGTTTAACTCGCTCGGCGCAGTTGATTTTGCAACCTTTCTGTCTGGAGGCAAACCAATCGACACACCAATGAAGCACCCACCTCCCACCCCATCCAGCAAAAGGAGAAAGAGGAGGGTTGAAGAGAGGATGGAGTTGCAACCGTTGAACCAGGGGGTGAAAGAGAGGGAAGGTGAGTTTCACATTCAGTCTCCGCTTCTTGCATTGAGGGAGACGAGAGCACTTAACTAACACTCGGATTTTTACTTGACGCAGATGCGATCCAAAAATCAATAGCGAGGGGAGGTGAGTGAGCGAAGCGAAGCGAGTGAGCCTTGAGGAAGACGCGAGCGATGTGAGTCACGGGTGATTCAACAAAACTATTTTTTGTTTTTGTTTTTTTTCTGGGATTCCAAATCGACAATCGATTGAGTTACGGCCGAGTGAGTCAGTTGATTCGCCTTTTTTTGCCAATTTTATTGGCGTGCGTGAACATGCCCCTGATCTGGACTGTCCCCGAACAAACCCCTTGCACTAAAAAGAATGCGCCTGGCCGAACCCACCGCCGTGTTAAATTCTGGCTTCTAAACTAACCCACTCAATTCGTTCGGCTCGCTCGTTTCCCCCCTGCTTCATTAAAAATGCGACTCGCTTCGCTCGGCGCTTCGCTCGGCGCTTCGCTCGGCGCTTCGCTCGGCGCTTCGCTTGGCCCTTCGCTCGGCGCTTCGCTCGGCGCTTCGCTTCGATCGGCGCAGACAAGATGCGCTCCTGGTGCCGTTTCAACCCTGACGACCCTTCCAAGAACCGCTCTTACGAGTGGGCGAAAACCAACCTTGCTAAAATTCCAAAATTCGGCGTGGCCCTCCAGCTGCATTTTTCGCTGGTTTCTTGGCTTTCAATCATCTGCTTCGCCGCGTCCCTCGTCGCGCTGGCGATGACCTTTTTCACCTGGCGAGCGTACTCAACGGAGCTTCATATCGAACCGAGGATGTCTTTCTTGATGCGGCTGAGCGTGTTGTCGTTCTCGGACAGCAACTCTGGCGTGCCGACGGTCTACAACTGGTTGATTTGCGGACAGGTTTGCATAACATTGTTGGGGCTGATATGGTTGCGGATGAAGATTTGGAAGCAGAAGAAAACGACGATGGAGGAGAATCTGACCACGGCAGACTTCAGCGTCATGGTCAGCGGGCTTCCAAGCGAGTATCTCACAGGGACCCCGAGAACGCACTCGATACACCAAAAAAACCGCCGCCACAAGCACAAGCACAAGCACAACCACAACCATAAAGAAAAGGAAGAAGCCACACACAAAAAAAACAAAAAAAACATGGATGAGATCCTCTGCTCGCAGGACATTTTCGACCACTTTAGCATCTTCGGTAGCGTTGTTCACGTTGCTTTGAGTTTCGACGTGAGCAAGTTCTGGGAGGTTTTACAGCTGAGGAATACTCTGAATAAAAAAATAGAAGCGATTCACCAGTTAAAGCAAGTGCGTCTCGCTGGCGGGGGGGACGGAGGAGCGAAGAGCAAGGACGTAAAGCGGTTGGAGGTGAGCGAGCGCTAGCTGTGATTTAGACTCGCTCGCCAGCATTATCATACAAAGTTGAGACTACTTGCATCGTATTTTTAAGTTGGTGCAAGACAACATCATACTAGTTGTGACAAGCTCGCTTCGCTCGCCACTCGCCAGCAACATCATACATACACCACTAACTCGCTTCGCTCGCAACTCGCTTCGCTCGCTCGCACAGAAAAAGTTGGACACCATTTATAAACGTTTGTCGGTGGTGAATAAGCGAATTCACAACATTGACATGGGCGAGAAATGGGACGAGGGCGGAGCCAAGGGTTGCTGCGACTTCACTCCCGGAGCTCATGTCTTCATGACAACTGGCTACGCGTTCGTCACGTTCCGGCACAAGAAGGAGGCGGCTTTCTGCCTGGAGGAGGTGAGAAGCGCACGAAAGTCACTCCCACAGCCACCCACACCCACCCAACCAACACTTCTTTCTTCTAACCTACTTCCTTCACTCGTTTTGGTGCAGCTCAACAAGAAGCAGCGGTTCCAGAGGTTCAATTTTAGCAATAGCGGGAATAATATGTTCAAGGCGATGAAGAAGGTGAAACCTTCACGCAAACAACAGTAAGAGCTTAGCCAAACATGATCACTAACAACTATTTCGCATGTTTGCGCCGCAGGAAAACCATTCCGCGTCGCCGTGGTCAAATTACATCAGCGTTACACGCCCTCCCCTCCCCCGCGACGTCAAGTGGGAGAACCTCCACTTCAACATCAAATCCATAAAAAAACGTGCCATCCTTCTTTGGTTGGTGCTCCTCTCCATGCTGTTCTTTGGTTTCGTCGTTCTCACCTTTGTGGCCAACGTGAAGAACACGATCAACACGCAATGCCTGTTGGGGGAGGACAGTGGCGAAGAGATGAGGTGAGTTGAGCATCAGGACAATAAAAACCCAAGATATTACCCTGACCCACCCCTTCCACTTCTTCCAACAATCAGCTTCGTACATGAAATGATTATCGAGCATATCATGAGCGGGGAAATTCCCGACTGGATGTGCTATCGCAGGTGAATTTCACTCAGTTTCCGCTTGTCTATATTCTATTCCATAAAACTAATCCCACTCGATAATTCCGGCGCAGCGTGACTTATCTGCTCACATTTGGGGGAGCGCTGACAATCACGCTGTTGAACTTTCTGTTGAGCAATTTTATCATTCACATGAGCACGAAGTACGAGGTGAGCCGCCGAGCGAAGCTCCGCGCTTAAGGAGGCGCATTACAATTGTTGTGGAGCTGTGAGCGAAGCGTTGACGTGCACATGACCCTGATCTGGACCGTCCCTGAACAACCCCCCCTCGCACAAAAAGATGCGGCTGGCTTCACCCGCCACCGTGTCCAATTCATCGCGTCTAAAACGTCCATACGTTGGAGTTAAGGTCGATTCAGTGATTTGCCTTTTTTTGCCTCTTTTCAACCAAAGCGGAGATGTGGAGACACTCACCAAGCCACACACACACTAACATTAAATCTCAATATTAAACACTACATTCGTTACCTACCCCCATTACAGAGATGGCACAACAAGTCCGCCGTCTTTGGCGGCTTGGTCTTCCGCGTCGCATTCGGCCAGTTCTTAAACACCTGCGTCTCGATGATGTTCACCTATCTCGACTACGACTTGTGGTCCTCTCGCGGCAACCTCCTCGACACCTCAATTCTGTTCATGCTTTCAAACACTCTCGCCCCCTTTGGGCAGATTCTCGGCGCTTCCTTCCAAGAAAAGTTTGTGAAGCGTCGACAAAAACAAAAGGCCATAACTACTGACGATCTCGACAGAGCTTGTCTGCCCGTGGGTTGGCAAATCGAGCGGAGGTAAAACTAAAACCCTTGTATCGAAGCGAGCAACAAACACTAACCCCCCCCCCCCCCACACACACACACAGATACGCCTACGTGATCTGCACGTTCCTAACCGCCCAGTTCTTTGTCGTCCTAGCTCCGGTCGTGGTCCTCCTCGTGGTCGTCTCCCTAACTGTGACGACCTACGTCGACAAGTACATGCTCCTCCGCGTCGTGAATTCAAAATCGCTCCTCTTTTATGACGACAGCGGGGCTGTAGCGGCGGTTAATTTCGTTGGGTTCATGACGGTTATCACGTCCACGGCGGGCTTTGTCATCACTTCGGTGATGAGGAGTAAGATCGATGGAATCAGCTTGCAGGTGAGCTTCGCGGCATCCATATTAGTGTCTATCCAATCCAATCCAATCCACCTAAAAACTAACTCAACTCAACTCAACTCGATTCAGAATGTACTGGGCGAGATGGTCTTCCAGCCGTACATTGTCGTGACGTGGTTGATGCTGCTGATGTATGTGCTGCTCCCCTTTTACAGGAGCTGGGTGTTCAGGAAGGTGAAGGATTGGAAGATGAGGATGAATAGTAGTAGGTGAGCGGTGACCACTCCACTCATTCAAACAAAAAACCAAACTAACCATAATCATGCGCAGCAGCAGCACTTTGCCTCCACCTCGTAAACCTCACACCCTCCATCACACCGAGATCGGAAACGAGGACCAAGAGGACTTCTTCCACGACCCCCGAATGACCGACCAAACCCACTACCAGGCTCCCACCCCCTCCTGCATGCTCCCATACCAAAAAGTCCAGCACGCCGCCCTCCACAACCACTCCGTGGACGCGATGGTCGTCATCGACAAAAACGGAGACGGGCGGCTCGACGCCGACGAGTTCAAGGAGGCCCTCGAGTCGCTTGGCGTGCACCTCAAGGACCGGCAGGCGGCCGCGCTCGTGGAGCTGTACGACGTCGAGGGGAAGGGCTTTGTTTCCACGGGCGACTTCCTCAGCCACGCTTCCATGTACGTTGGCGAGGATGGCCACATCGACTTCAGGGCGTTTGCGAAAGGGGTCGTTGGGGAGCTCGAGGAGGAGTTCGGGAGAGGAGGGGTTGAGGTCGATGGGGGTGGCTGGAGTGGGAGTGATAGTGATAGTGATAGTGACAGCGACAGCGCGAGCGAGGGCAGCAACATGAACAGCTTAGGCGACACGGAGAGTGAGTCGGGGGAAGTTATGATGACGATGACGAATGTAGATTTGGAAAAGGTGAGTGAGCGATGAAGTGTGCAAAATTATATTGATGACCAGAACTAATGTATAAATTTGCAGGGTGTCTTCAAGACGCCAAGGAAGGCCTCCGCGGTCCCCTTGTCGAACGACGTCCCCTCGCTGGAGAAGATTATCTCCCGCCAGTGGCTCATTTCCCACAAGACAAAAAACGGCCTCCCCATCACAATGGACGATTACGAAGGGAGCGGCCTCAAGTTCGACAAGAGAAGGTGAGCGAGCGCTAACCCAAGCAAGCGAGCCTTTCGTTCTGTTCTGTACTTTTGGACCGTCCCTGAACAATCCCCTTGAACAAAAAGATACGCCGCCTGGCCAAACTCGCCACCGTGCCAAATGTTGAGCGTCTCAAACCTCCATCGTTGGAGTTTCGTTCGATTCAGTGAGTTCGCCTTTTTTTGAGATAGTAACTGAAAAAGAATCGTACGGTGAATCCCGCGAAATGGCTACAGCCACTTCCATCCAAAAATTAAACTTTTTTATTCGATTCGTTCGGCTCGCTCGCCTCCCCCCTGTTTCATTAAAAATGCGCACAATCTTGCTCGGCGCAGGATGCTCAAGGCGCACATGTCGCCGAGGGAGAGGGCGGGCATTGTGTACAGGGGCAGTCCAAAGAGTCCAAGAAGAAGTCCACGAAGAGAAGCGGCAGCGGCAGGGTTAAATGAGGAGGTTAGCCTATTGGTGCCGTTGTCGGAGCTGGAGTCGGAGTCGGACAACCTATTGAACATGACGGTGTTCACCCCGAAGGTCGTCAGGGAATCCCATGAGAGCGCCAGCGCCAGCCCGGCTAGCATCAACAGCCAAGTCTCGAAGCTGAGCACCCCTGGCTTTCCCCGGCTTGAGGCTGAATCTGAATCTGCCGCCACCATTCTGTTCGAAAAAAGCGCAGTCCAACTCGGCAGCGAAGCCGTTGGGATGTTCTACTCGCCTGCTAACCGGCGCGGTTCCATGGAGGACATGCTGAGCGCGAATCTTCTGCACAGCTCTGCCACCAAGGGCTACATGGGCATTGCCGCCTTCGACAAAGCCGTTGCCGTATCGAAGCTCGAGGAGCTGCAGGTGAGCGAAGAGTACCACTCCTAAATATTATTCAACGTTTTTTTCTAATTTTATGTATGCAGGACCCGCTCGGTTTCTGGAGGCTCAACGCGACGCTTGCGGTGCGGATGAAGAAGCTCATGAGTGGCGTTAGCAAGAGCAAGCCGCCTGGGTGCCCCCCGGAGGTGAGCCAATACGCGTTTTTTATTTTGTTTTTTCAGCTTTTTTTTTGCGTGCAGATGGCGTGTTTTCGACCGTCACTGTCGATTCAGTGTTTCGCCTTTGTTTGCCTTTTTTTAGTTTCCACATTGACGTGACGTGGATGACATTTAACAAAAAAAAAATCTTTATTCTAAAACTACGCTCGCTCCGCGCAGCTCTGGGCGACGCTTCTCGTGCTGGCCGTTTACAAGATTGAGTACAAAAATGAAAGTGGCAAGTGGAAGACGAGCGGGCGGATCGGTGTGATGTGGGTGGAGCAGCTCAAGGAGGTCAACGAGGCCATGAAGGAGCGCTATGGGCGGTTGGCTGCGGATTACGTGCTAAAAAGTAACTCTAACAGCAACGGCGAGGGAGCTGATGTAATTGAAAACAAAAATTACAACAACAACGCGCACTCGTTTGTTCCCGTTGCTCACGAACAAACCTACTACAACTCCGATGAGGAGGAAATCGAAACGAGGGCGGCCGAGCGCCGGAGGGAGGCCGACAGGCTGCTGAGGGAGACAGAGGTCGACGAGTGGAGGAGGAAGACGCTGTTGGCGAAGTGGCGCGAGAAGAGCTTTGGTGTCCTCGCAGAGATGACCGGGAGAGACAGGCACGCGAATCCAATGAAGGAGGTCGTTGAGATGCTCGGAATGAAATGCGAGGACGAAGACGATAATGATGAGGATAACCACGATAATGATGAAAACGTTCGGAGAAGTGTGAATTTCGACACGATCGCAAAGTCCAACACCGGGGACCTCACAACCGTCCCCGTTCCACCAGCCCCAGGAGGAGCGTGGAGCAGGTACCCCGCGCACGCCCTCGAAGCTCTCGAGAGCAAGCGAGCCCCGGCCTTCCAGGCAATCGGCCTGGACAGCAGCAAATCGCAGAAAAGCAAATTTGTGGAGCTCAAGGTCATGTGCGCTCGGCACTTCATCTCGAGGCAGCCCCCTCCCCCGCCAAACGAGAACGGCGGGGTTGTGCAGAAGGTCGCTTTGCTTTGCGTGGGGCAGTTTGCGGGGAGGGAGACGAAGCCCGTTCCACTCTGCGCTGGGGGCACCCCCCCAGGTTGGAAAGCTGACATCCTGCGGTTTCACCACAGCGAGGAGTATAGCGAATTGACCCTGAACTTCTTCCAAGCCCCCACGGTCGACGTTGGCAAGGTTCGACTGAACTTGACAGCGTTGTCAGGCCTCACGAGCGAGTTCAAGCTGTTCGTGTTTGACCTGGGCATGGGGATGGGGGAGAAGAACCTGGGGGGAGGTTACCACGGCCAGGTTGGCATAATGGTTAGGAGGGTTGTTCCGGTTGACAAACCCAAAGTAAAAGTAAAAGTAAAATTACCCGCAAACAAGGAAAACGAACCAAACATACTCTCAAACACCAAAGAAAACGAAAAAAGAAAATTGTTGCTGCAACTTTTTGAATCAAAGAATGTCACCAGGACGTACAAGATAACGGCGGAAATTAACGAGACAACACGGAGGAAGTTCAAATTCAAGGCGATGG
Source organism: Parmales sp. scaly parma (assembly GCA_030267985.1). NCBI lineage: Eukaryota > Bolidophyceae > Parmales > Parmales sp. scaly parma. The sequence goes on from BRYC01001012.1 coordinate 13,362, forward strand.
CGAGAGGTACATATTGCGTTGTTTCCAGCGTTCCTGAGTTAGTCACCCCGCTCCAATTCAGGATTGGTAGCGAGGGCGACTATGTGCGGTTGCTGTTCCCGAGCGTGAATCTGCCCATAAAAACGAATGCTAAAATTTGCATTTTGAGGGAGGAAGATCAGTTTGTAATGGAAGTGTTGAGTTTCGAGATGACGTATGTAGAAGGAATGGGAGAAAAATGTTGATGAAGATGAGGATGAAATCAATAGAGCGATGATGGATAAAAAAAATGCGGCAGCGAAGGCAAAAAAGCAAAAAAAATGAGATTTTTTGCTGAAATTTTGGATTTCTGTTACGAATTTGACCTCGTTTAAGACTTTGTATAGGGGGGGTATTTTCGTTTGTAGCGGGGCTAATATCGCGGTAGCGTTTGAGGCGTAAAACGCGTTTTTAAAAATCTCAAAAAAGCGGCCCCACTTATGAAATGCGAGCCAAATATTTGGCCAAAAAAAAATGTTTGGAATTTACAATGCCGTCCCCCCCTCCCCCCCTTCACTCATCGCCACAAGCGCGTCCAAGTCTATTCCGGGAAGCCCTGACCCCGAGTTCTTACTGGACGGGCTGCCACGCCTACCGTCTCCCCCAAAACTTCCTCTGCCCCCCACCCCCTCCTCCAAATATTCGTCGCTTCCCCCCCTGCTCGCCCCCCGACTCCTTGTGGGCGTCAAGTTCGTCGCCTTGCTCACCCCGTGCGCCAGGCTGATGCTGACCCCCAGATCGAATTTCTTTTCTTCTTCCTTCCTCTCACTAAACTTTGAGTCACCAAAGTAACCGAATGTAAGAATTCGTGTCATTTTCTTCAAGTTCGTCTTTGCGCTATTCTCGTCGTCGTACAGCTCGCCGAGCTCGTACATGCTTGTGCTTCGGCCTAATTCCGGCAACTCCGACTCTGATCTTCTTCTGTTGGTGGAAGGGCTATTGCTATTGCTATTGCTATTGCTATTGCCGCCGTTCCTGCTCATGTTGGTAAGCTCGATCTTCATGGCCGCCTCCCCGCCTTCCTTAAACTTGAGCGACTGGCGCTTCACCCTCGTAGCGGTGTTCTTGAACGATAGCTTGTTCATAACCTTGACATGGGAGGTGTGCTGGTGGGCTCCAATGTCCGCCTCAATGAGGGAGGCCCGGTGGATCACGCCGATCGGCGGCCCGCCATGAGACAGAACGACCACGTGCTCAACGCGGAGCTGCGCATAATCCATGTTCATGTGTTAGTTTGTGTCTTTTACGGGTAAAGCTAGCTCGCTTTGCTCGCTCACCTTGCGGAAGATTGGAAATAGGCGGGACAACGGAAAGTCCGACAGGACGATGTAAGGAGAACGCTGCATGAGGTCCGCAAGGGGGATGAGTATCGCGGATGGGTTATCCGAGAACTTCTTATCCGTCGCATAGTGCTCAAGCACCTTCTGCAGCACGGTGTACTGGACGAGCCTGCGCCGAGCGAAGAAGGTGCGAAACGAATTGGGTGGTTTAGCTTAGCTTAGTGAATGTACCCGTCTGAAGCCATTTCGCGCATTTTATCGATCGAGTCTCAAAAGTCTCGCTCACTCACCCTTCCAGCGTTCCGTTCTCGTTGACCACCGGAAACGCCGTAAAATGGTCGAATCCGCTGTCCACCCCCAGCAATTCCACCAGCTTGCTCATCTTCTCGGCAATTTGCAAGTTGGGAACGTCGTACATGACGCTCGTGGCCAAGTCCCCGATCCGGTCCGCCGCCGGCTGGTCGTGCAGGAAGGGGATGAAGCGTAGCTGCGCCGAGCGAAGCGAAAAAGGTGCGAATTAAATTGAGTTTTTTGTCGTGGTGGCTGAATATATTTCTCGTCTTCCTCAACCCCCCCCCGCTCCGCTCCGCTCCGCTCGGCTCCGCTCACTCACCTCCATCATTTTCTCGTCGTAGCACTCCGCGAAGACACTCGCCGTGAAGCGCGCGACCTGAACGCCCAGCATGATCGGCAGGGTGGAGCTTATATCCCCACTAGCCTCGGCAATCATTACCACAACAGTCATTGTCATTCTGGTGTACCCGCCGAGCACGCTCGCAGCTCCAACAAGCGCGAACGTTCCGGGGGATGAAACCTTCCCAGAGGGAAGCCAGTCGTTTAGAGTAACGCCATAGGCGCGGCCGAAGGCGGCGCCCATAAACAAGTTGGGAACAAAGGTTCCGAAGGGCACGGCCAGGCCCCCACAAATTACCGCCATGGACAGGTAGATTGGCAGGAATATCATCAGGGTTTGCACGCTGTTGGTTGGTTGAATGTTGATTGTGGGTTAAATTTCGAAAACCAACTCCACTATTCCCAACGTCCCATTAATCACTCACCTGAAGGCCTCGTTGATGCCAGTGTCCCGGCTGTACAGCGTCTTGATGACCCCCTCCTCGCCACTGAGCCATATGCTCGACATTTGGTTGTACTCCCCCTCTTCGCACTCGAACTTGACCAGCCGCGAGATGGTCTGCACCGAGCGAAGCGAAGTGAGGCGCATTTCAAACGAAGGTTGAGAGCAGTGAGTGTTTAGTGACCAGGTTAGTTCCATTGGAGTTTTCTGTACAAGGCTCGCTCGCTTCGCTCGCTCACCTCCACGCGGTCCCCGTGGGTGATGTTGTAGGTGTGCATGCCCATGTCCTCCTGGCAGCCTCCCACCCAGTGCCCGATGAAGAGCGGGATGGTGCAGATGAACAGGCTGCAGAGAAACACTTCGGCGATGCGCATCGCCTTGCTGAAGTTCTTCCTCATCTTGCGTTTGCGCTGGAAGTAGTACAGCCCCTCGGAGTAGAGGACGCTGATCAAGCCACAAAGGATCGCCTGCGCCACAAATATGGGTGGGTTAGTTTAGTTTAGTTTAGTTTAGTAGTGGATGATGTAGCCATTATGTCTGTAGCCATTTCGCGCACTTCATCGCCCGAGTCTTCCACATGGCTCGCTCGCTTCGCTCGCTCACCTCGAAAAACACCCACGGGAGGTCGGCGACCATCCAGTCGGCCTTTATCGGGTCCGGGTCGAAAACCACCAGCGCCTCGTAGTTTATTCCGTGGCTATTATAATAATGTTAGCACAGTAGAGGATGTAGCCATGTATAGCAATTTCGCACGGAGCTTCGCACTCTTTCATTCTGTCGCAAGGCTCGCTCGCTTCGCTCGCTCACCTCGCATTCAACAAAAGGGAGAAGGTAAGAGTGGCCGCCATGGTCGCGCCAAAGGCCCGGACCGTCGTCTCGTGCGTCCAGTAGCTCGCCATGTCCTCGAGCATGTACAGCACCCCCCCAACGGGGCTCCTGAACGCCGCGGCAATGCCGGCCGCCCCTCCAATCGTCACCACGAGGCACTTCTCCTTGTTGACCCTGTCGGCCTCCAGGTCCTTCTGGTCAAGCTTCTCAAGCCCCCGAGCCAGGAAGGGGTACCAGATCGGCATGCTGATCATCTGGTGCGCGATGGAGCACCCGATCAGCACCATCGGCCCCTCCCGCCCGACGGGGTAGCCGCACATGATCACCAGGATCACCCCAAAGGCCTTCACCAGCGCCGTAGTTCGCCCAAAAATTCCGGGGATGTGGGCGCCGTTCAGGTAGCCCTTTATCTCAGGGAGGGAGGAACCGGCGGAGATTGGAGATAGGTACACTACCACGAAGGCCAGAAGGGTCATTGTTGGGAGGGCCTGTGGGAGGAGGGAGTGGAGGTTGGGAGGAAAAAGGAAAGTGGGTGAGCAGACAAAGAACCGAGACGAGGACGAGGACGAGGACGAGGACGAGGACAAGGACGAGGACAAGGACGAGGACAAGGACGAGGACAAGGACGAGGACAAGGACGAGGACAAGGACAAGGACGAGGACAAGGACGAAGGCAAAGACCAAACTCACAATCAGCAGCCACAAACCCTGCTTCCCAGAACTGTCACCCTCGTCCACAAGAGTCTGAATAAAACTAAACTTCCTGTTCACAACTTCTGCCAAACCAGAAGTTATCGCAAACTCTACCAAACCTATCACGACACCAATCACCAACACCATGAAAGCCCGCTGAAGTCGCTCGGGAAGGCCAGCAAGCTTTTCATTGGCATGGTGGAAGTAGGAATCTTTAATGAGTTTTTTTGCATTTGACCCTTGTCCACCAGAGAAGGTTCTCTTACGAAATTCTAATTCAGGCTTAAGGGAACCCATCAGTGAAGACTGACTTGAATTTGTTGTGGCACGTGTTTGGTGTTTGAGGGGTTGTTGGTATTTCTTTTGGCAGAGCCAGTTCCTTCGAAGTTGTAGAAGGGTCAGATAGAGGTTTTATAGTTAAATTGTCGTGTGGGGGGAGATAATGAGAACACAAAAAAAGATTTTGGCACGCTCAATAAATAAAGCAAAGGACCAAGGTGCCAAAGTCCTCTCACATTTTTGGCCAGGTAATTGTGCTATTTCAATATTAATCTTCTCTTGCTGCATTGCGAGGGTAATGGGCAAAGAGTTGATCAATATTCGTGCCTGCTCAATCTACGATCGAAATATTTTTCACTACTAATCTCATCCACATATTTGTCCTCGAAGCACCTCACTCAATGCCCCCAAAAAAAGAAAAAGAGGCTGAGCCTACGGCTGTCCGTTTTGGTCGAGTGAAGAACAACCTGAAGATGGGGCTAGTTGGCCTGCCCAACGTTGGGAAGTCTTCCCTATTCAACCTGCTCACCAAGCAGGCGGTGGCTGCTGAGAACTATCCCTTCTGCACCATAGATCCGGCTGAGGCCAAATGTCCTGTTCCCGACCAGCGTTTCCAGTACCTTGTGGATCTGTGGAAGCCGCCATCTGTGATTCCCGGCATGCTTTCTGTGTGGGACATTGCTGGTCTCATCAAGGGTGCCTCGGAAGGTGCCGGGCTCGGAAACGCGTTTCTCTCCCACATTGCCTCTGTTGATGGTGCGTGTTAGTAAGAATGTTTCCGCTCACTACAATACACTACACTACACTACACTACACTTATGCACTAACGAACTCGAAATTTTCTTTCGCAGGCATCTTCCATGTGATTCGCGCTTTTGAGGACGACGCGGTTGTTCACGTGGACGACTCCGTGGATCCTATCCGCGATTTGGAGACCATTCAGCACGAGCTGTGCCTTAAGGACTTGCAGGGCTTGCAGCAGGCTGTCGATCGAGCGAAGGAGGCGATCAGGAAGGAGAAAGGAATTGCGCGCGCGGGAGAGGTGCCGCTGGGGGAATCGTTTGTGTCTGCTTGGAACAAGTGCGTCAAGTTGCTAGAGGACAAGACTTTCATTGCGAGCGGCGACTTTACCAATTTGGAAGTGGACATCATCAAGCACCAATTTGGGGGTTCCTTGATCACCACAAAGCCGGTGATCTACATAATCAACTTGAGTAAAAAGGACTTCATCAGGAAGAGGAACAAGTGGCTTGGTCCAATCGGAACCTGGGTGAAGGAGCACGGGGGCGGAATGTGCATTCCAATGAGTGTCGAGTTCGAGGAGGAGCTCTATGCATTGAGGGACCTCCCGGATCAAGCTAAGCAGTTCCTGGATGAAGCCACGGCCGAAGCCGAGGCCTTGGGGCTGAAGGGGCCGAACTTCGTTGCCAAGAGCGGCCTGCCCAAGATAATCAAGCAGGGCTACAAGCAGCTGAATTTGATTAATTTCCTGACGGCGGGCGAAAAGGAAGTGAGGGCCTGGACAGGTGAGCGAGCGAGCGAGCGAGCGAACGAGCGGAAATGAATGAAATGGCTACAGACATAATATAATGGCTACACCCCACTACTATGCTAACATTATTCTTCGCAGTGTTCGCCGGCGCCTTCGCTCCGCAAGCAGCCGGCGTGATCCACACCGATTTCGAGCGTGGGTTCATCAAAGCAGAAATTTGCTCGTTCCAGGACTTTAAGAAGCTTCACAACGGCGAGAAATCCATGGCTAAATTAAAGGATGCTGGCCGGTACCGACAAGAGGGGAAATCTTACGTGATGGAGGTGAGCGAGCGAAGCGAGCGAGCCTTTTGGAAGGCGAGAATACTCGCTATGAAGTGCGCGAAATGATTACCAGACATTACATTACATTTTATTATGGCTTCATACACTACTGAACTAACCCATTCACGTTCTTGACTCGTTCGTTTTGCTCTTGCTTCATTAAAATGTGTAGGATGGAGATATTGTGAACTTTCAGTTCAATGTAACAGCCGCAAAGAAGAAGTAAAAATTTCATTCAAACAAAAATTCAATGTTCTTCACTTAACTTCACTCTAAATTACACCGCGTTAGTAGTAGGTACCAGAAACTCCAGCACAACACTTGTGGGTCCATCCCCAGCACCATTTCTCTGTATGCACATGTTCAGTAACGCAATGCCCATGTGGAGGGTTCGGAGCTCGGTCTCAGTTGCCGGCGGACTTGTCGGCGCTTTACACGTCTTCTTGTGCTTCTTCCACGCCGACTTCTGGCACTCGGATGAGCAGTAGAACGTGTTCTTGCACCTTGCGCACGGTTTCGCGCCGAGGGAGCTGCAGACGTCGCACTTGCGGGTCGGCTTAAGGACGGCCTCCACCTCAACCAGCTCGGCCTTGTCGTACTTCATGTGCTTGATGAACTGACAGACGGCGTTGTAGGGGCCGTAGATCTCGTGGTGCTTGGAGGGGAGAGTTTTGAGGAGGAGGGCGGGGAAGGGGGTGGAGGAGATGTACTTGGGGGTGAGCCGGAGGATTTTAACAATCTCCTTGCAAGCATTGAATTGGGGATGCTCAGCCATCTGAAGCATCGTGTGGCCTTGGACGTTTTTATCTGTAAGGGAAAGTGGGTGCCGATGGATCATTCGAAGAGCAAGAAACACGAGGGAGTCGCTGTATACCTGGCTATTGCAGGCAATACGTCGAAGAAGATCAGAATTGTAGTATTTGAGCACTTCACACACCAACTCGTCATCGTGCTCATTGATCCACTTGTGACAGTCTGCATACGATCGTGATTGTATCCACAAAGTCATTTCAGCCATCCAATAAGACACTGGTGCGTACAAGCGGGTCGTCTCATTACCACCCAACGAACGAAATTCCTCGGGAGTGAGGGAGAGCAAGCCGATGATATCAGCACAGGCTCCACTCCTATGGGCAATGTCGATGGGAGTTTCGCCTTTATTGTATCGTGTGGTGAGGGCCTCTTCATTCCAGCAAATCGACTGCACGCCCACATAGGCAAGAGTATGTGTGTGTGTCTGAGCTTTCTCTGCCATCCAATGATGTGGCAGTCGTCCATGCTCATCTCTCTCCTTGTACTTTCTCACTAGCAAATCTACGTCACGACCTGGGTCAAGCATGGCTCCAAATACCGCGGGCCAATCACGCTTCTTGAGCCACTTGTGGTGCTCATTGGAAGGCATAAGGATATGCTCGTGAAAATATCTCAAACAAGAATGGGGAGAGGGGGTGAGTTGCTGGGGGCAAGGCAAGGCAGGATAATTGGGTTAGTATGGAGTGCTGGAGTGGTGTTTGGGGCAATGGTTTACCTAAACCGTGAAACCAAAGTGAATTCAAATTTTCCATCAGGAGACGATAATCGTCGACCCAAGTTCCCTTGTACTACAGCTCTGTTAATAAGCTCCAGCTCGAACCTATTTTCTCCCACTAGCCCAGAAATACACCCACAGCCCTCGTCTCACCTCCCCAATCTTGATTAAGTCTGGAAGATGGACGAACAGCTCCTCCACGGGCATAATCGGATTGTGCAATGCGTGGCGTCTCGGAGTAACGGTTGTGTGGCTTCGGGTAGTAGAAAAGGGTCAATCATCGTCCACTCGACCAGCTCCAACAAGGTAGAATATCGAGCAGACAATGTTTTTACAAATGCTGTCCTTGGTCTTTGCTATCTTCCAAATGGCTCACTTGTGGCTTGTGGCAGTGATGGCGGCTTGAAGGTATTCAGCCCTTCCCTCGAGTTGGTCCAGACCTTGGTGGGACACGATGGTGATGTAAGATGCGTCACCGTCTCTCCATCAGGCTCCCACTTTGCTTCCGGTGGAAGTGATAAGAAGGTGAAGATTTGGTCGGAGCCGGGGGAGGGTGAGGGTGGCGAGTGGGCGAGAGTGCAAGTGCTTGAGGATCACACGGATATTATTTTTGCAGTGTGCTTCTCCCCCGACGGCAAGCAGCTGGCTACTGGAAGCAAGCTCATCAAGCTCTACACCTTCAACGAGGGAAATGCCATATTAGCCCACACGTTGGAGGGCCACACCTACTCCGTCATGTCCCTCTCGTTCTCTCCCGACTGCAAATTCCTTTGCTCGGGAAGTTTCGATGAATCCATCAAATTTTGGAACCCTGCCGTTGGAAGCTTGGTGAAGAGCATCGACCAGGCTTTTATTATTATTGCTTTTGACGGTGTCCTTAGCGTCTCATACTCCCCCAACGGGCGTGTTTTTGTGAGTGCCGGTTACCACGACAAAACGATGAAGATCTGGGATGCTGAGACTTTCGAGCTCAAGCACACGTTCGAGCAGGAATTCTACACCGAACAGCTCACCATCACGGCCGATTCCAACTACATTGTTTCGGCCAACAGCGACAAGACGGTTAGAATCACCCCCTGCCGAGAGTACCACCTCACGGGCCTCACCCCCATCCTCAACCTCATTCTCCACATCGTCTACAAGTGGGAATTTGTGTCGTTTTTGGAGCCAAACGAAAACACCTCACCCCTCGAGAAAGTCATGAGGCTACTCGGCGAGTGCGTGCACGACGGCGGGTACAACGTCACCTCCGAGATTCTTTCCTTCCTTTCCCCAGCCCACCTCCCCGTCCAAATCACCCCGACTAGGTGGAAATCTAATAGAGAACAAGGGAAAGGGGGGGGAGGGGAAAAGAAACCCAATTGAATTTGCTAATCATGCAATAAAAAAATAAAAAAACACAAGATGATAATAGTGATCCTACTTGTATGTATCTTTACGGCGAGGGGTTTTCCAGTAAGATTGGCGTTCCATTTAGCACCCCCCTCTCTCTCTTTTCTATTCCCTCCTCCTCCTGGCCCCCATTCTTAGCCTGCACCTTGCCCAGTTCAAACTCTGCAAACTCAGCCTCAACAATCTGCCTCACAAGCTCATTCTTGCAAAAACGCCCAAGTAAGCAAATGCCAATCAAAGTGGTAGTCATGACGACTGCTCCCATTGCCAGTTTAATTGAAACGTTGCCGTTTACCGCTTGTGCAGCATCTTCAATAGGATTATCGCTTGTACTATTGCCAAAAATGTAGTTGTCCGCAATTTGATGCGGTGAACCTGCTTCCTTTTTTTCATCCTTGAACCTCTGAGCAGCAACCCCTAGCATTATGTTGGCGCAGCTGTACGGAAACCCGCACAAGCTCGTCCAAAGTAAGTAAACCCAGAAGGGAATTTTCATTGTGCCGAGGCCGTAGTTCTTGATCCCCGCGGGAATGAAAGCGCAGCTAACGAGGGCGGTCACAAAATGGTTTCTCTTCTCAATGACCTGCGCACGATGAACGAAGGAGAGTGATTGACGTATTTGTTAGTTTAGTGTGAGAAGCATTTCAATATCCTCACATTCGCGCTCGCTCAACGCTCACCTTGGCAATGGCCTTTAAGTACTGCGACAGACAAGAGTGGGTTAATTGTTATTATCGTGGACCTACTTTTTATACTTTACTTTTACTTTACTCACCTTGCTTGAAGTCTGATCAAGGTGGCCTTGAATGTACTCAGCGCCCATTTTTTTCCCCATGAAGAAACACGCTGCCGAACCAAGCAGTTTGGCCAACCAGGCGATCAAGACTGCCTTGATCAGCGGCGTCCAAATGAGTCCCGCGGCTATTTCAATCGGTGTCTGGGGAAGGAGGAAAATAGACCAAAAGAAGAAAAGAACGAAGTACAATACAATCCCTGTTTTCTTACTTTCCTTGATGGCTAGAAGAATGTCGTCTATGTTTTCAGATTTGTTAACCGTGATGCAGAATAGGATGATAAATATGATGGTGCAAGTGATACGCTTTCGCGGAGTGCGCATGTTTCTGGTTGGGTCTGCTTTTGTGGTTAAATTAAGGAGCTTGGTGAGGGGAGTCGAGGATTTTACTATGCAGTTGCCATTGGGTGGCTGCATTGTGATGGTAATATTTTATTTTAGAGGTGGAGCATGAGGATGGGGAGTTGAAATGTGGGCTTGCAAATTAGATGTGTTCAAATTTTTTAAAGGAGGGTTATGAGTTACAGAAAAGCTGAAAAGCTGAAAAGCTGAAAAATTTATTTTCATTTAAATTTTACTCTTGTGCACGACCTTCCCGCGGTACATGACGTAGTCCTCATTCCGTATATATCCCCAATCCTCGACCAACGCATCCTGAATCTCTGGCCCCCTGCTGCCCTGCTGGTACCTTATCGGTTCGGTTTTCTCCTTCTCTATCCTGTGCAACAGAGGCGTGAAGATTTTCCAGCTCTCTGTCAGTTCGTCGTCCCTAACGAACGCGGCCTGTTTACCTCGCAGCACGTCCAAGATGAGCCTGGTGTAGGCGTCCGGGTTGACGGCGTCGACGAATTTGGTGTTATAATCGACTTCTAGCTCGGATTGAATTGGCTGTGAGCTGCGGATTTGATTTGAGTTGAGTTGAAATGAGTTGAGTGGGTTAGTAGCAAGCCGTCTGGAGCCTTTCATTCCATTCCATTCCATTTCCATTTTAATTCCGCTCGTTCTCACCTGAAGCCAGGAGTTTTCACGTTTGTTTTCATGTAAATGGCCTCTCGAGGCTGCAGCCTAATGACCAGCTCGTTCCTGGGAACTTGCATGTCGAACCTGCGCCGAGCGAAGCGGGTAAGGCGTGGGTTAGTCGTCGCTTCACACTTTTTTGTCACAAGGCTCGCTCACTCACATGAACTCGCTCGCCGGGGCGTCCTTGAACTGTATTCGGACCTCGGCCTTCCTCTCGTTCAGCGCCTTGCCAGCTTTCAGTATGAAAGGCACGCCGCTCCACCGAGGGGTGTTCACGAAGCATTTCACGATAGCAAACGTCGGCGTGGTGGAGTCGTCTGGCACCTCCGGGTCGTCTCTATAGCCCTCGTACTGTCCTAGCAAGCAGTCCTGCGCCGAGCAAAATGAAGCGAGGCGCATTTAATGAAGGACGAGAGCAAACGTGGGTTAGGGGTGGGTTAGGAGAGGTTTAGTCGCTTCACACTCTTCTGTCTTTCACAAGGCTCGCTCGGCTCACCTCCAGCTTGATCTCCTTCATAGCCTTCAACACGGCAACCTTTGCATCACGGATGTTGTCGCCTGAATTTGGGCCCATGGCCTTTAAGGGGGGCTCCATGGCGATCAGAGTGAGCACCTGGAGCCGAGCGAAGCGAGGTCGAGCAAGAATAGTTGAGTGGGTTAGTTCGTAGTGGATGAAGCTTTCATTCTGTCAAAAGGCTGGCTCGCTTCGTTCGCTCACCTGGAGGAGGTGGTTCTGCAGGATGTCGCGGATGATGCCATATTTGTCAAAATACCCAGCCCTCCCTTCTACCCCAAACGGCTCTTTAAAGGTCAGTACGACCGCCGCAACGTCGTTCCTGTTCCAAAGTTTCTGCGCCGAGCGAAGAAGGTGCGAAGGGGTTAGAAGCGGCTCGTATTCTCGACGGCACACTAATTGTGACTAGCTCGCCTCGCCTCGCCTCGCCTCGCTTGCTGCTCGCTCCGCTCGCTGGCTCGTATGTAGTCCTCGTCTTCATCAAGGCTCGCTCACCTCAAACCAAACGTTCCCAAATCGCATAATCATCAAATTCTGAACCATTTCCTTCCCCAAGTAGTGGTCAATTCTGTACAGGCTCTGCTCGTTGAAGCTCGCCGACAGCGCTTTGGACAGGGTCGCGCACGACTCCGAGTCGTGGCCGAAGGGCTTCTCCACGATAATTCGAATCCAATCGGTGGGGGTGTTGTGGGTGAGGGAGTGGGCCATTTTGTTCTTGATAGCAGCCGCCGATTGAGCGAATACGTTGGCCGGGATTGCGAAGTAGAAGAGCCTGGGTTGGGGTTATGGTTGGGAGAAGGGGGGTGGAAAGAGGTTAGAATAAGTTGTGCTTACATTCACTTTCACTTTCAGTTTCAATTTCACTACCTTCCCTTTCACCTTCACTTTCATTCTATAATCCACACTCTCACTCACCTGTTGCAAGTCTTCACCCTACCACCACCACCACCACCACTAACACTGGCACTGGCGGCCTCCCCCCTCCCCTCAAAGTCCAGCACCTCCTCGTTCAACCTTCCCATCGCCTCCTCGTCCCCGTAACTACTCCCACTCCGATAAAAGCACAGCTCCAAAAACGCCTCTACATCCCCATTCTCATTGTTCTTGTTGACATTTAAATACCCAAACAAACCCTGGCGAAACTCCTCGTCGGTCTTTTTGGACCGAGCGTAGCCGTATATGGAACACCCCCTGCGGGGCAGGAGGCGGGACTTGAAAAGGTTGAAGAGGGAGGGGTAGGTCTTCTTCTTGGCAAGGTCCCCGGAGGCACCGAGGATCACAATTGTGAGGAGGGAGGAGGAGTGCCAAGATTCCGCGGACACTGTGAGGGAGATTGGGTGGGCGGGGGGGGAGGAGGAGGAGAAGGACGCGGCGGACTGGGAGTCTGTTGAGGTTGACCGGTTGCTGCTATCAAGATAAAGGGCATCCATTTTGAAGGGGAAATTTGCATCAGCAATCGGTTGTCCATTCAAAGGGGGTGTGATTGGTCGGAGGTTGGACAGGCTGTTCACCCGCTTGATGGGGAGATCGTCCATCGTTTATTTTGACTTCAGCTATACGGCTGTACAGGCCCAAGTTTTTACGAATTTCTGATGTTATTTGCATAATTTGACTGCGAGTAAAGAAAGTTTATCCCAATATCTTATCAACGAAATGGGGTTTCTTCCCAATGCGTACCTCACCACTTACAACATGGCCTGCGCTCTCACATGGGGCGTAATCTGCTACGAGGCTTGCTTGGCCCTGGATCCAAACAATCTGCTGGCCTCGTTGGCCACCATCTTCGACCTCCGGTTGGCAGGCCCGCTGCTAACGGGGCACTCCCTTTCGACCTTGCTCTTCTACGTTCAGTATGCGGCAATTCTCGAGGTGGTCCACTCGGCTACCGGCCTCGTCAGGAGTCCGGTATTCGTGACCTTTCTGCAGGTCCTCTCTCGGGTTGGAGTGTTGGGAATGGCGCTCCTTTCCTCCCCCGGCTCAGCCGCCCGCTCTCACTACGGTGCCGGGCTGATGGTTCTCGCATGGTCCATGGTTGAGGTCCCCAGGTACCTCTTCTACGTTGCTGCCATTCTCACTGGCGATGCGACCAAGGGCACCCCTTACCCGTTGTTCTTCCTCCGTTACTCGCTGTTTGCTGTGCTCTACCCCATGGGCATCAGCGGAGAGTGCTTGACCTTCTACAACTTGTTGACCGACGATGGGTTTGTGGCAAAATATGGAGTTTACGTTTACTGGGGAATTGTTTGTGTGCTGGCCGTTTACATCCCCGGGGGGCCGTTCATGTACTTCAACATGGTTGGCAATCGCAAGAGCGCCATGAAGAAGAGGTGAGTGAGTGAGTGAGTGAGTGAGTGAGTGAGTGAGTGAGTGAGTGAGTGAGTGAGTGAGTGAGTGAGCGAGCGGAGAGCGGCAGCGAAGCTAGCTAGTCACAACTTGTGTTACGAGCCACTACTAATCCCTTCGACCTTCTTCGCTCGCTCGCAGGTTCATGAAGCCACGCCCACCTCCCAAGGGGCTCCTTTTCCCGGTCACCAACAAGGACAAAAACGAGAGGTCCACGTCCACGGTCGGGAAGAATGTGCTAGCCGCGGCTGTGCGGCCCGTTGACGACTCTCTCGCGAACAAGATCTTAAAGTGTAAGAACTGGAGGTGAGTGGAGTGGAGTGGAGTGGAGTGGAGTGCATTGGAGTGTGAGGTGGAGCGGAGCGGATTGAAGTTCGTGCGAACGAGCGCAGCGATGCGGAGCGGAGCGCAAATTGGCTGTCTAGAAGATGTGTGTTGCGTTGAGGCTCGCTTCGATCACGTTGTGGCTGTTCATAACTGTAACTAACCTTACAGTTACATGCAGGTTCGGCTACAACAAACTCTTCTGCAAGATGGTTGAGGCGCAGTGCGGCAGTCCAAAGGATGCCTTGACCGTTGCCGAGGCGGGTTTGGCCTACATGCACGAGAACTTCGAGTTTGTAAACGACGATGGAAGCTCTGTGAGCTTCAAGGAGGCCATGGGAGCGAAGAACAAGGTGAGTTTCATTCATTCCGTCTCCGCTCGCCTTGAGGAAAACGAGATTACGAGCCACTGTTAGAACTAACCCCTTATCCCACTCAATTCGTGTGGCACCTTCTTCGCTCGGCGCAGACCAAATTCAAGACCGGCTACGTTGCTGGTGACGCCAAGATGGAGGCGAAGACCCGCCTCGAGGTCCCGTACAAGGGAGGGGTGCTGTTCGGGGACGAGCTGAAGGAGCAGGTTGGCAAGTGGGTCGAGTACGGTACGATTGAGCAGAGCGCCGGTGATGCCATTTGCAACTGCGTCGACAACAAGAAGTGGCTCGACCTGAGCGACAAGTACTTCGTTCTGCTCGGCGCCGGGAGTGCGATGGGGCCCTACGAGGCGCTGTTGGCGCTGGGTGCGAATATCGTTGCTATTGATTTGGACAGGGGTGGAATTTGGAATAGGTGAGTGAGCGAGAGAGCCTTGTGACAGAAGAGTGCGAAGCGAGCCAGCAACACCATACACTCGTTGTGACTAGCTCGCTTCACTCGCCGCTAGTAAGCAACACCATACACTAGTTGTGACATGCTCGCTTCGCTCGCTGCTCGCTTCGCTCGCTTCGCTCGCCTTGTGACAGAAAAGTACCAAAACAAAACAACTTACTAACACTATTAAAATTCGCTCACTTCTCTCAATCGCTCTGCGCAGGCTAATCAACTTGGCGAGGAACAGTCCCGGAAGCGTGACGTTCCCGATCAAGGGAGACCTCGAGCAGAACCAGTTCGCTTCCGACGAAGATTTGTACGAGAAGTGCGGAAGCAACCTCTTCACCGAAACTCCATTGATCAAGGACTGGCTTTTGAACCTCTACCCCAAGGAACAGTTTGTCGTGGGCAGCTACGCGTACTTGGACGGTGCCCTGCACGTGCAGGTCAGCCTTGCCATGGACGCAATCTGCGCCGAGCTGAGCCAGAAGCGCAAGTCAACGCTGGCTTATCTCTGTACCCCCACTGATGCCCATTTGGTGCCGGAGGAGTGCAACAAGGCCGCAGAGCTCGAGTACAACAGGTTGACACTGGGGAAAGTCTTCGAAGGTGTGTGCATGCGGTGTTGCTGGCTTACTTCGCACGCAGCTTCTAACCCACTCTTGCTCTCGTGCTTCGTTGGAAAATGCACCTCGCTTCGCTCGGCGCAGTTTTCTGGCAAGTCGTCAGCCGCGGCAAGTTTCTGGTCAAGAATGCTAGGAAGCCCGTCAACGGTTTCTACTACGTCGACGGCATCAGCGTCGCGCAGGGGCCCAACTACGCCTTGGCCAAGAGGATCCAGCACTGGAGAGCAATTGTTGCCAGGGAGAGGCACGGATGCACGGTGAGCAGCAACATTGCGCCATCCACGTCGACACTGAGCGTAGTCAGCAACAGGACATTCGCCTGGGCCTACGAGGGCATGCCCTACTTCAAGCCGTACGAGATCTCCCACCCGGCCACCTCCAAGGCGGTCATGCTGGCGATACTCGCCAACGACATCAGGAACGCCAAGTCGGTGGCGAACCCCAAGGTCAAGCTCGACAACCCCAACAAATTGTTCAGCAGCGGAAGCTTCCACGGCGGTGTTTGGAGGAGCGCCTACACGGTCGATAGCATCGGCGAGGTGAGCGTATTCATCTACTTTGCGAAATGTGCGTTGCCAATGGTTGGGCCTTTGCTTGGGGTTGGGGTTGGACTGTGGTTTAAACTGGTGAAGGGGGTGTAAAGAGTTGGGGGGAGGGGGGGTGATAAATTGGATCGAAAATGATTATGAAACTTAATGTTTAAGTAATGTGTTGTGGAGGTCTGATGGTTGAGGTAATTTAATGTTGGTTAACACTGTAATACCTGATCTATACTATAAAAATAAGCTCCAGGTTGCTCTTCGAACCATTTTGTCCCACTGGACCAGAAATACACCCCTCTCGGCCCTCGTCCCGCCTCCCGTCCAATCTCAAATAAGTCTGTGAAGATGGACAAGCAACTCCTCCACGGGCATGATAGTGGTGTAAATTGCGTGGCATTGCGGAGTAACGGTCATCAATCGGCTTCCGGTACCGATACTGGCACCATTATTGTCCATTCGACTAAGACTGGCATTGTAGAATACCGAGCTGACAATGCTTTTGTTTATGGTGTCTATGGTCTTTGCTATCTTCTGAATGGCTCACTTGTGGCTTGTGGCTATGATAGTGGGGGTGCCAACTTGAAGGTATTCACCCCTTCCCTTGAGTTGGTTCAGACCTTGGTGGGACACGATGGTGCTGTTTTTTGCGTCACCGTCTCTCCATCAGGCTCCCACTTTGCTTCTGGTGGAGGTGATGGGAAGGTGATGATTTGGTCGGAGCCGGGGGAGGGTGGCGAGTGGGCTAGAGTGCAAGTGCTAGAGGATCACACGAGTATTATTCGTGCAGTGTGCTTCTCCCCCGACGGCAAGCAGCTGGCTACTGGAAGTGGCGACAGGCTCATCAAGCTCTACAGCTTCAACGAGGGAAATGCCACCTTAGCGCACACGTTGGAGGGCCACACCTACAGCGTCAGGTCCCTCTCGTTCTCTCCCGACTGCAAACTCCTTTGCTCGGGAAGTGTAGATGAATCCATCAAATTTTGGAACCCTGCCGATGGAACCTTGGTGAATAGCATCGACGGGGCTCACACCTCTAGAATGGTCCGTAGCGTATCATACTCCCCCAACGGGCGTATTCTTGTGAGTGCCGGTGAGGACAACATGACGAAGATCTGGGATGCTGAGACTTTCGAGCTCAAGCACACGTTCGAGCAGGAATTCACCACCAACCAGCTCACCATTACGGCCGATTCCAACTACATTGTTACGGCTAACGAAGACAAGACGGTTAGAATCACCCCCTGCCGAGAGTACCACCTCACGGGCCTCACCCCCATCCTCAATCTCATTCTCCACATCGTCTACAAGTGGGAATTTGTGTCGTTTTTGGAACCAAACGAAAACACCTCAAGCTCACCCCTCGAGAAAGTCATGAGGCTACTCGGCGAGTGCGTACACGACGGCGGCTACAACGTCACCTCCGAGATCCTCTCCTTCCTCTCCCCAGCCCACCTCCCCGTCCAGATCACCCCGACACGATGGAAAAGCGATCCAGCAAGCTTGATATTGTTTATGCGGGCTAGAATTGCGGCCAAGGACTCGGTAATTAGCAAGCAGCGTTCGGAGCTGGCACTTGCAGCGAGAAGAATTGCAGAGCTGGAGGCGGAGTTGTTGGAGTAGCATTATGAGGGGGGTTACTGACTGAAGAGGTAGACGTGTTGACATCAGGCAGAAAGAGAGGGAGAGAGGGAGAAAATAAAGGTGTTTCCAAATCTCTGGAAATTTACAAATCAAAATTTAGAAATCTGACAAGTCCTTCTTCAAAAATTTAACCTTTAATCTACAAAACATTCTAAAACCTTTATGCATGCTAGACCTGTCCCCCCAACCACCAAAGCCCCACTCCCCCCTACTATAAACGGCTTGTATCCCACCCCCTTTAACGATTCCGCGGACGTGGACAAGCCGACGCCCGCCATCGCTGTCCCGAGCAAGTACGTAGAAGCCTGGCTGCCAACTCCATTTGTTAGCTGGTGGTAGTTAAGCTCGGGAAGTACATAGAAGGCGAGATCAGCCGAGGATTGGGCCAGTGTGTAGTCGCCTAGCGAGCGCAAGGCGCCCACGCCGATGAATGCAACGACGAATCCTGGAACGTATTTTTGGAATGTCGCCAATCCGCTCATTGTGGTCCCAATCTTTTCCTTCTCAATCTCCTTCTCCTCACTCTCAATTTTCACTTCGTCTCTGTATTGGTACGCCAGCCCTGGAATTGCAACGCCCAAAAACAAATTTCTCGTCAGCTTGGTGCACGCCGCAACCTGCAGAGCCGTGTCATCGGCATAGAGCATTTTATAACTTGCAGCTGCTCCAAGAACTTGAGATGTGTCGTGAATAGCGGTTCCGAGGAACATGCCCACGCCCTCGGAGGAGTTCACCAAGCTGTTTGCAATCATCGGATAGGCCAACATCCCCATCGTTCCGAACGCAACAACGTTGGCCACAGCAACTGCCGTGTCCTTGTGGGTTGCATTGATTACTGGGCTGGCGGCAGTGATGGCCGTCACCCCGCAGATGCTCGTTCCTGTTGCCAAGAGTGTTCCAAGCTCGGGAGTTAGGTTCGCCTTTTTAGCAGCAAAGGGAATAAAAAGGTACCCCGCAGTCATGCACGACAGAACTACTGGCACACCGTTCACGCCGAGCTTCAACATGTCCGGGAGGGAGAGCTTCGCGCCCACGCAGATGATTCCAGCTCGAAGAATTGTGGTGGTGGTGAATTTTAGCCCAGGGGACACAGACTTTGGGAGGTTTAAAGTGTTGTTCAAAGCAAGGCCTAGAATGATTGAGACTGGAATCCCAGATAGGGGAACAGCCGTGAGGGACGTGATTGTTGAAGCTGCGAGAAAACCCGCTGTAGAAACGGACGCTGCCAGTGCCACTCCTGGGATTGGTGAAGGTGGTGAAGAAGATAACCGTCGATAAGAGGGGAGTTGGGAGCAGATTCTTGAGCAGATTCTTGAGGAAAGCCTAACAGTGGAAACATGGATGCCCAATTGAGAAACCATCATGTTCTGGAGCGGTGGGCCTATTTCTTGAGGCTGCCAAAAATTCAAGTGAGAATTTAAAAATCAAGGACTTTTTTACGTGTTCCACACCCAATAATGGGTAAAAAGAGCAAATCCAAGATCAGCCGGCACCAAAATAGATCCTCCAACCCACCAACCGATGCATCCCTCTCAGCCTTTTCTAACGATCTGAAAAAGCAAAATAAAGAGCTTATAACAATCATCCCTGACGGAAACTGCCTTTTCAGGTGTTTCTCGTACTCGCTTACAAGCTCCCCTCATTCACAGCACGAGCACCAAGTATATAGAACTACAATAATGAACGAAATTGAGTCGCATTCGTCCGAATACAAATTCTTCATCGAGGATGATGAGCCATTTGACCAATACATCGATCGCTTACGAACCGATGGCGAGTGGGGGAGCGGAATGGAGATCATGGCTGCCTGCCGTCTCTTCAATGTCCGCGTGCTCATCACCCAGCATGACAGGCCGAGTTACGTGATGGGGGAGGATGGAGAGGAATCCGCTCGTTTGCTTGAATTCTCCTATCATGATGGCGACCACTACAACATAGTTCTGCCCATTGAGGGTCTTCCTTTGAAAACTGCCACCACCACCACCTCCGCCGCCGACGGCTGCCCCTGCGGCTCTGGGCAATC
The DNA here is from genome assembly GCA_030267985.1 of Parmales sp. scaly parma. Classification (NCBI taxonomy): domain Eukaryota; class Bolidophyceae; order Parmales; species Parmales sp. scaly parma. The sequence continues at coordinate 32,906 of BRYC01001012.1, forward strand.
GTACAGAAAGTGTTGCCGCAAAGAAGACAGAATAAATTCCAAGGGCGAGGGCAAGGGCAAGGGCAAGGGCAAGGGCAAGAGCAAGGGCAAGAGCAAGGGCAAGAGCAAGGGCAAGCCCAAAAAAAACAAAATTAAAATGAGTTCGGTCGAAAACTCAGACTTAGAGGTGGCATTCGGCAAGATGATTCTGACAGTGTGAGTCGGGTTTGGAGAAACCAGCAGGTGTTGAGTTTGGTGCCGAGCGTCTCGCCGCAAATCCTGCGAGCACGCATGGTTCTGTGTCACGTTCTCCTAACGAGTAAATACCGCACCTAATAACGGCAAATCAAACTTCAGCAGCACCGCCCCGGACAGCAAGCAGCAAAATGGTGAGCGAGCGAGCGAAGCGTTTTGGGCATTTTCTGTAGTAGTTCTTTGCGTGGTCGTGTTTTTGGACCGCCCCTTAACAATCGATTCGACCGTGTCCAATGTGAGCTTATAAAACCTCCGCGCGTTTGAGTTACGGCCGCTTTTAGTGATTTGCCTATTTTTTTGAGTTTTTTTAGTTTTCACCACATGACCCTGATCTGGACCGTCCCTGAACAAACCCTCCACACAACTAACATTTTACATTATTCCCCGCTCAGTATGATGATAAGGTAAACGTAGTAGAAGTTCATTAGGCTACAAATCATTCTCTCCCGGTTTGTTTAGGTTTCAGTTTTAGTGTTTAACTCCCACCTCCTCCCGCTGCCTCAGGTCAAACTCATCAACTCCCTCATCAACACCTCCTCCTCCTTCTTAACGAACATGCCCTTGACTCTCATCCTTGTATCGGCGAAGTTCTTCCTTACGTTGTACTGAACCTTTTTCGTCCACACTCGTAATTTCCTCTTTTTTAAAAATCGCTCAATCCTCAGCACCCTGTTAGCGCTGCTATACGCTCCACACCATTTGTCTGTGGCTGTGCTAACCCCGTCCAAAAACAGCTTATAAGCATCATCCAAGGTGTTGAAGCTGTGGTGCCGAGAGAAACGTAAAATTTTGTTTAGTTAGTTTGGTTGGGAAAGTTTCCGGTCAAGAAGTGGCACTTACCTGAGCTCGCTCATTGGCATGCTGTAGCACTGGGGCCTGCCCTCGAACCCCAGCACATAGGTCGCATCGCCAATCATCCCGACGTTGCTCATCCTTCTCTCCTTCTTCATTTTTGGTTTCTTGGCGCTGCTATTTCCACCCCCGCCATTTGAACCTCCACCGTTGTAGATGAAATCGGCCCCCTCAACACCCCCCCCGAGCACCCCACTCATCCCCCCGACAGGGTATGGTGCCCCCCCCCCTCCCTTCTTTTTCCTATTCCCATTGTGAGTCCCAACCACCTTAAAATCTAGTCCCATTCCCATCCCCATCCCCATTCCCAGTCCACTTTGCGACCTCATGTTGTCCAGATCAACGAAATCACTATCAATATTGTACTTGGAATTGCTGACGTTGCTAGCGCTCCGCTTCCGGCCCTCAGGAAGAACATTGTCGACGCTCACGGCTGACGTGACAGAGAGGGAACGGCGCCGACCCAGCCCAATGTCAATGTTGTCGAAATTTACCGGGGAGTGGGTGCGGGAGGACTGGCTCATGGAGCGCTTCCTGGTTGGCTTTGAGGATTTTGGGAGAGGAGCCAACACATCCAAATCTATTGTTGCTGGAGGTATGTTCTCCTCCCCCTTGAAATTACCATTAAGATTGAGATTGGAGTTGGAGTTGGATTCCGAGGTTGAGGGTGAGGGTGTGACCGAGGCTAAGGCTGGATTGATATCGTCGAAATTGTTGAGGTCGTCGTCGTTGTTGTTGTTGTCATTGTTGTTGTTGTTGTCATTCTCATTGTCACCATCACAATCATCACCATCACAATCATCACCATCACCATCACCATCACCATCACAATCACCAACGATGCTCATTGATTGCTTTCGTTTAGATTCTGGGTACCGACAAGTTGTCGAATCATAACACTCTGTCCAGATCGGCGCAGTCGACTGAAGCACGTTGAAGTACGTGCTTGCCAAGTCTCCCTCTCTATTTTGACTTTGTTTTTGGTTGGTGTCGTTTTCGACAGTTGGAATTGCTTTGGGGGGAGGCGTGGGCAAGCGAGGGCTAAAGATGCTTGTCATGCGTAACCCCCAGCTCTGTGATTATCCTGTGCGTACAATATGGTTTTCAATTTGTGTGGATTTTGGCGATTCAAAAGGTTTCAGAACAGGGTCAAATATAAAATCCACCTTTCTAGCTCTAATAAGTTCAGAACGTTGACCCTCCTAGCTCACACAAGAAGTATTTAAATACCCCCTTGTTCATCGACCTCATTGATTCCATTTTACCCCTCACGAATCCCCCCCTACTCAAGACATGAATCCGCTATTCTCCTCTCCAACCCACATCCCATCATCCCCCACCAAACTGGACACCCCCAGCCGCACTAGACAGTTCTTCCTTAGAATATGGTCAAACACGCTCCTGCTAATGCGGTGCCTTGCTAAGCTACTTTGGTGGTGCACCGCGTTTTCCACAATCGCAGCAATAATTTGGGTGAGCTAGAAAAGCGATCGAGCTTTGTGACGAAGGTGTGACAGGAGGTGTGACAGGAGGTGTGACAGGAGGTGTGACCGAAGGTGTTGACAGAAGGAAGATCTGACATTTCGAACGAATTGGACAAGCAACACCAAGCATTTGTTGTGACTAGCTCGCTTCGCTCGACGCTCGCATCGCTCGCCGCTCGCTGCATCCCAATCTGAACTAACCTACTCAACTATTTGCTCGTTCGCTGTGCGCTGTCTCATGCTTCATTAAAAATGCGCCTCGCTTCACTCGGCTTTGGCGCCACAGTATTCGAAGGAGCTGTACACCAACGGTTCCGAGACTCAGCTAATTGCCTGGTTCTCGGCGGGTGCTTTTGTCCTTCTTGGCTTTCCGATCTCAATGTATGGCATTTTTGGACACCTGTCCCACTACTACCAGCCGGAGGTGCAATGCTTCGTCGTCCGGATCCTTTGGATGGTGCCTATTTACTCTATAGGTTCCTGGTTCTCCCTTCGTTTTCACGAGCAGTCTCTGTACATCGAAACCTTTCGAGATTGTTACGAGTCGTATGTCATCTACTGCTTCTACTATTATTTGGTGTCTGTGCTGGGTGGTGAGAATGAGCTCATCATGATATTGAAGGACAAGAGTGTTACGCGGGGGGTTCACCTGCGAGGCGTGAGGTGCTTCGTCTCCCCGTGGCTAATGGGACAGCCGGTGCAGGTGTACCAGCCTGGGTCAAACTATGTCAAATGGACCAGTCCTTTCCTGACGAACTGCAAATTTGGGGTTTTGCAGTATGTGCTGCTCAAGTTCATTGTGGCGTTTGTCTCCGTTGTGTTGCAGATGAACGGGCTGTATACAGAAGGCGACTGGAGTTTGACAGGCTCATTCTTCTGGCTCACCAGCGTAATCTTTTGGTCCCAGTGCTGGGCGCTCTACTGCCTGGCCTTCTTTTACTTTGCCACCAAGGTGAGTGCTTTTGCCAAGCGAAGCGTTCACATGACCCTGATCTGGACCGTCCCTGAGCAACCCCCTTCCACAAAAAGATACGCCTGGTCGAACCAGTCAACCTGTTTCATTTTTAGCGTCTTTAAACCTCCATACGTTTGAGTTACGGCCGCCTTTTTGTTCCCTTTTTTCACTAATATGGTGGACAAAATTCTTCTCTTGCTGCTCGCTTCGCTCGTTTCTCATTGCTCGTTGCTCGTTGCTCATTGCTCGTTGCTCATTGCTCATTGCTCATTGCTTAGAACGAGCTCGCGTACATGAGGCCCGTCGGGAAGTTCCTCGCTGTCAAGGCGTTGGTTTTCTTCACCTGGTGGCAAGGCGTTGCCGTTTCTGTCCTTTTCTACTTCGGATGGATCGATTCCCTGCAGCAGCTACTCTTCCGCTCCGACGGTGATCTTGGTTGGAGCAGCGAAGATGTGGCGAAGGGTATACAGGTGAGTGAACGAATTACTGCTACAACTAGTGTATAGTGCCCATTCTAACCCTCTTTCGCAGGATTACCTAATCTGCATCGAAATGTTCTTGGGGAGCATCGTCCACCAGTACGTTTTTCACCACACCGACTACAGCAACAATAAATTCACGGATTTGCACAGGGGTGGCGAGAAGAGGAGGAGGAGGGTGGTGGGGAGGCGGCGGAAGGGGCGGAAGGTGATTATGAGTCTTGAAAACAGTGTCCCCATCATCATCATCATCAATTTTTTACGTTCATCCACTCACCCCATTCAACACCCTTCCTATCTAGGACTCCAACCTGTTCATTCACCAGCACGGTTCAGACGACTCTCTCGAGCTTCTAGAGAAGGGCTTCGATGAGCACGACAGTATGCTTGCGGGGCACCCCGATCACGATCAATTGAGCGATTATGAAAACGAAACAGAAAACGATGCAAATAAAAATAATAGCAATTCCGACAATTCCAACCCCAACCCTAACCCCAACCCCAACCCCAACCCCAATCCAGCCTACGAAATGACTCAACTCGATGGCACTGGGCACTCTCACGGACACGAGACAGACAACAGAACAACCTTCATGCAGGCGTTCATCCAATCTTCGCTGCCGAGCGAAGTCAAGGGGGATGCAATGGGGATCATAAAGGGTGAATTTCGGACCACGCAGTCAACATTGCTGAACCACGCCAGTAGCAACGAGTTGTTCTCCACCAGCCACTCTAGAAAACCCCAACCCAACTCTAACAATAATATCAGAAAGAAGAATTGAAGAAGTTTTATATTATATCATTGCCGACACGCAAATTTCTCCGAACAAATCTTCCGATATTTCCTCACAGACGCACTTGCTGTCGCCAAACGGCCGGTTGTGCAAAACTCCCTTGGCCCGGTCACTCCCCCCAACATCCCCGTAGAGCAAATAAACTCCCATGGCAAATTCTCCCTTCCGCGGGATGACCACACTGACATCCGTTCCGAATTTGGCACACTCCTCCTTAATGTCCTCGAGCAAGTCTTCGTACTCCTCAGAGTCGGCGAGATCCTCCTGCGTCACCATGTTGCTCAATTTTAACGCCTTGCTCGTAGCAGCTGGGGCGGGGGGGGGCACTTGCATTTGCACTTGCATTTGCATTGGTGGTGCCATCCCTCCGCCAATTGCCATGTTGAGCAAAGCGTCCACTTCCATACCACTACTAACTTGCTGGGGCATGGGTGGTGGAGCATACGGGTTCGCAGCCATACCCATTACGGCCATCTCCCTCTCGTTCCTGGGATTCGCCACCCTCACTGTTAACGGTTTTTCCCCTAGCTCCATCCCGTTCAATCCCTCGCACGCGAGATTTGTGTTCGCAGGGTCCACGTACTCGCAGAATCCGTAGCCCTTGGAATTTTGCTCAGCGGGTGCGGCGGGGTCAACAGCCAAGTGGAAAGCCTTGAGCGGTCCGAACGCCTGCAGCAGCTCGATGACCTCCGTCTTGCTAAGCGTGTACGGCAGCCCGCCCAAAAAAATCTTGTTCGGTCCGTCGTCGACCCTCTGGTTGATAGAAGTCCCCCTGTGCACCCCATTTATCCCACCCATACCCCCTCCACCCCCATTAGGCGTCATTCCCCCCACCGGGTTGCCGCTCTCCCCCACGGAAGCATTCGCAGTCGCATTGCAGTCGTTCAAGTCAAACCTGCACCCCTTCACCGACCCGATCCACGCGCTCGTGTCCACCACCAAACCATCCCTCTGAGCCAGATCCGGCTTGTAATCGTTCGGCCTGCGAATGCGAAGGTTGCCGCCTCCGCCAAAGTCAACCTGCAAATTGTCCAGAGCGCCAATGGCCAGGGTGATGCCAACATCGCCGAACTCGACAAAACCGTACCTCTTGGCAGGGTCGGTCGCAATGTACACGCTCACGACGGTGCAGGTGATGTGGGTGTGGGAGCTTACGTAGCTGCGGGGCAGCAGCTTCTCGCCGACCAGCGTGTCGAAGACTATTGGCGCGGGGGAAATTAGTTTTATTTTTTGTTTATTGAGTGAGGCAATTTAAAAACTCACCTTGACGCAAATCTTCCTCGCGCATTCCTTGGGGAATGTTGCCCACGTAGAGCCTCCTGGCGTGCTTGGTGGCTTGGTCGACGTTACTCATCTTGTCTCTGGGGCCACCGGTTCCAATCGCACCGCCGAACCCAGCCGGGTTGTTGGTCGTTGTGCTGTTGGGAACAGAAGCAAAAGCGCCGGCTGCCTTTGCCATCTCATCAGCCAATGTTTCGTTCGGCTCAAGGTTCGTGAACAAGTTGCCGCCCTTCTCCCACCGCTCCTTGCGGATCTTGCGGCGCGCCTCCCAAACCTCCATCTCCTCCTTGGATATGTTGTCTCCTCGGGAATTGTTTTGGTTGCGGTTGCGGTTATTTCCTCGGCCGCCTTGGTAGTTGTTATTGTTGTTGTTGTGGTTGTTGTTGTTATAGTTGTTGTTGTTGTTGCTGTTGTTGTTGCTGTTGTTGTTGTTGTTGTTGTTGTTGTGATTGTTGTTGTTGTAGCCTCGCCCCCCACCACCTCCACCCCCATTGCCATAGTTGTTGCCATTGTTGTTGTTGTTGTTGTTGTTGTTGTTGTTGTTGTAGCCTCGACCCCCCCC
>BRYC01001016.1:0-17052 GCA_030267985.1 Parmales sp. scaly parma
ATCTCCTTGTACGCACAGTCCGCAACCTGAAACAGGTGCGGAGCCATTGTGCCCTTGGCGCTGCTGCTGTTGTACGCCTCCATCATCTTCTCCTCGTAAATCTCACCGATCCAAGCGTACGGGTTGATGGAAATTAGGATTGGCCCAACGGACGTGTAGATCTGGTTCGTTGAGTATCGCTGCCTCAGCGCGTGGAGGAGGGAGGGCTCCGTCACGGTGGGAAGGGCCAGGATGTCGTCGCAGCCAGTCTTGCCGGAGTTTGGGGAAGGGTGGGAGAGCATGGCGAGGAAGGTCTTGTCGACGCCCTCGGTGACCATGGACGCCAGGGAGTGGACGTAGTGAATTTGGGAATCGCCAGTTTTCACAATCGCACAGTCCGTCAAACCAAGGGACGCATCGTGGTCCGGGAGGGACTTCACGAATGTTACAGGGGCGAAGAGATACTTCTGGGAATAGACCGAGGGGAGGTGGGAGAGTGAAGTTGGGGTGATCATCGAATTGGAATTGAAAGAGGAATTGGAATTGGCATTGGCATTGGTTGGAGATGTGAAGTTCCGGACAGTTTGAGATTTTGGTCCTGGGGAGCCACCACTCGAACCGTTGGCTGAATTTAGCACGAGAGGGCTCGACGAGAGAATATGCAGAGGGTTCAGGAAGAATTGCTTGTCGTGTGTGGGGCTGGTTCTCATTTTACTGTCTATAACCGTAGATTACTTCGCGGCTTCGATTTAAATTTTGAATTTTCTGTTTGAAAAAGAAGCGACGATTTGAAGCAAAAAATTTAAGTCATGGAATGAATGATGCTCAACATGATTCTCCCATTCCTCCTAATCTTCCTAGTCGCCAAAAAAACAAGTTCTGGTATTTGTTTAAGTGGGGGCAGCTCGATCACGCTTAAATCTCCAACTCAAACCTTTGATAACAAACACATCCTTGCTTCGACCTTGCTGTTCGTGTATGAGGTTGTTCTTCCTGAAGGATCCCCCCCAGCTACAATTTGCTTCAACTTCAATTCCGTGCCACTAGATTGCCGGCCAATTTCGTCTTCGACTTCGACTTCTCTTGACCAAACTTTCGAGCTTTCAACTATACCAGCTGGCGCAACCCACGAAGTCACGGCTTCACTGCACAACAACAGCTACAATAATAATGCCAGTTCTGAACCCCCCTTCGTTTCAGCCCCGTTCAAGTTTTCAATATCCACCCCTGATCTTAATTGCGCCCCACGATCCCCAAAACCCCAGCTCTTCGACGCCTTCACGTTTTTCAACGAGCTCGACCTACTGGAGCTTCGGCTCAACGAGCTTTCCAACGTCGTTGATAAGTTTGTACTAATCGAGTCAACTACAACCTTCACCGGCAAGCCGAAACAACTCTACTGGCAAAACGTTGGCCGACACCAGCCAAGGTTTCGGCGTTTCTTAAGCAAGATTACCGCACACGTCCACATTTCCACACCCTCCAGTAATGCTTGGGACAATGAGTATTCTCAGCGAGACTCAATCCTCGTACCTTTCAAAAATAAGCAGATTTTCAGCAACCCCTGGGACATAATCGTTGTGTCCGATGTCGACGAAATTCCGAGAGCGAGCTCGCTCGCTTCGATTCTGAAGTGTTCTAATGCCCCCCTTCCAACAACGCTCGTGACGCAATTTCACTACTACAACTTCAATTTTGTGAAGCCGCACCAGTGGAATGCGCCTCAGCTCGCAACCCTCGAGCAGCTGGAGCAAACAGCTCCTTCGACACTTCGGAGAATCCTCGGCTACAAGGGCGGGAACAAAACGAATGAGAGCGAGAGCGAGAGCGAGAGCGAGAGCGAGAGCGAGAGCGAGAACCTTGATTTTGTCTTTCCAATCATGACGAAGCACAGCTTCGCAGGATGGCACGCGAGCTACTTTTTTCCGCCCGAAAATGTCAAGACGAAAATCCAATCCTTCGCGCACACCGAATTCGACACGAAGGAGATCGTGGAAGCGATCGAAGAGAGCATGCTGTCGGGCAAGGATCTGTTTGGCAGGGGCGAGGAGGAAGAGCTCAGAGTAGAACGTAGGCCGAACGTGCCCCACTTTTTGAGCGAGTTCTTGCGCAACGAGAGCGCAAGAAGGTTGAGGAAAATTTTCTTGCCGATAAACAATGATTCAGAGGAGGTTGCCAGCAATAGAGAGGAGTGGGAGAGGCAGTTCAGTCAAGTGGAAGTGGAAGTGGAAGTGGAAGTGGAAGTGGAAGTGGAAGTGGAAGTGGAAGTGGAAGTGGAAGACCCAGCGTCAGACCCAGCGTTTGCAATCGGAATCATCAGCGCGATGGGCAATTTTGAGAGACGAAAAACGATTCGAAATACGTGGCTGAAACACAGCGAACTGAACACGTACAAGGAGCGGAACATGATAGAATACAAATTTTTCGTGGGGCTTGATGAGAGTGGGGAGGTGAGCGAGGCGGTACGGGAAGAAATCAAGCTGCACGGCGACCTAATTGTCATTGACAAGGTGGACACGTACGAAAACATGATCTTCAAGGCAGTGGCGATTTTCAGGTGGGGAGCTCGGGTGTGCGGAGCAGCCTACGTGATGCGAAGTAACGATGATGTTTATTTGCGGTTTGGGGTTGTGCTGGCGGATCTCTTCGGCCGGGTGCCGGCGAACCTGTACGCGGGACAGTTTGTTGAGGGCGTTAGGGTGCTGCGCCACGAGGACGAGTGGAATGCGCTGAACACAAAGAGCAGCGCGGTCAGCAGGGGGGTTTATCCCAGCGACGTGTATCCGAGGTGAGGTCAACGAAACGATGCGAGTGGAGCGAAGCGAAGCGAAGCGAAACTAACCCCATAATAGCTTCGCACAGGGAAACGCCTACATTTTGAGCGGAGACTTGGCAGAGAAAGTTGCCGAAATTGGCGATGGGGTGAACTTCGAATATTGGAGGAGGAGACTGTTTGCAGACGACTTGATGGTTGGCTTACTGATGGAGGGGGTTGGAGCTGACAAACTGGCGATATTGGCGGATTTCGAATTCAACGGGGTTCACAGCAGGTGCAGCGAGGAGGCGCTCTTTCAATTCAACGTCGACGTTGGGAGCATGCGGAAGCTGTGGGAAAATGATTTGATAATGGAAGAGGGAGAGGGGGGCAATCACTGTGAGGGCGTAAATTTCATGTGCTGTGGGTAGATTATTTGATTTGTTTATTATTGAGTAAGTAATATTATGTTTATATTTCGGTATATTTCGGTTGGGTCGTAGTTTTTTCTTTGTCGATTCCCAATCTTCTCGATTTCCAATATAGATCTATCAAAAAATACTCTGCATTGCATTTGCCCTTTCAGATTTTCTACTAAAGTTCAAGCACCCGTCGCAGCGCAAAATCGCGTCCTTCTCCGACACGAAATAATTTTGCTGCCGGAACAACTGCTCGCAACCATCGCAGCCGAAATTGAAGTTGTGGAATGATGGAACGACGGGGGGGTTGGTGGTGGTGGTGGGCGCGAAACTGTCGAAACCGTCGAAATCGTCGAAATCGTGTTTGCTGCTGTTGTCGTTGTTGTTATTGTTGTTGTTGAGCTTGACAAGGCGGTGGTTGGCGATGGTGTTGGTGGGATGAACGGAAGCTGGGGCCTCCACCTCTTCCGTGACAAGGGGGTGGTACGCGATGGTGTTGGTGGGATGAACGGAAGCTGGGGCCTCCACCTCTTCCGTTCCACACCCCAAAACCAAAGATCCCAACTCTGAAACGAATAACGACCCCGAGGGAAACCGACATTCATCCTTCCCAAAAGAAGTCACAGCGATGCCATGAAAGGCGCCCTCGCTGCCCAACACTTTGCCAATCTTTCCCTTGACCTGGCTGCACGTTACCTTGCACCCCACCCATTTCGAGACTGGAACTGAGGTAAGGTAAATCTCCCCCAAGCAGGAAGGATTATTAAACTCAGAAATGATCTTTCGGCAAATAATTGCGTCTTGGTTGGTTTCCGTTCTGCCCGTAGTAGTCAGAGACAACCTTGACTTCGACTTCACCCCTTTGATTGGCGCACGCAGCTTCCTTTTCAAGCCCTTCACCGTGAACCCTGAAAAGGTCGGATCTGAAATCAGGATGTGCTTCAGAGCATTCTTCTTGCTCTTGAACTCGCTCCCGTCCGGGAGGGGAGCCTTGCTATAATAGGGCCCACTGGAACTAATTTTCAACCCCCACCCGAGTGGGAAACCGTTCGCAGTCGCTAGACTGAGGGCCTCCATCGAGTGGAGATCCGCGAAATGGTCGCGCGGGCTTTCCAAGCCCTTCACCGTGAACCCTGGGAAGGTCGGATCTGAAATCAGGATGTGCTTCAGAGCATTCATCTTGCTCGTGAACTCGCTCCCGTCCGGGAGGGGAGCCTTGCTATAATAGACCCCACTGGAACTAATTTTCAACCCCCACCCGAGTGGGAAACCGTTCGCAGTCGCTAGACTGAGGGCCTCCATCGAGTGGATATTCGAGAAAAGGTCGCGCGGGCTTTCCAAGCCCTTCGCCGTGTATACCGTGAACCCTGAAAAGGTCGGATCTGAAATCAGGATGTGCTTCAGAGCATTCTTCTTGCTCGTGAACTCGCTCCCGTCCGGGAGGGGAGCCTTGCTATAATAGACCCCACTGGAAAGAAATTTCAACCCCCACCCGAGTGGGAAACCGTTCGCAGTCGCTAGACTGAGGGCCTCCATCGAGTGGATATTCGAGAAAAGGTCGCGCGGGCTTTCCAAGCCCTTCGCCGTGTATACCGTGAACCCTGGGAAGGTCGGATCTGAAATCAGGATGTGCTTCAGAGCATTCTTCTTGCTCGTGAACTCGCTCCCGTCCGGGAGGGGAGCCTTGCTATGATAGAACCTGGAACTAATTTTCAACCCCCACCCGAGTGGGAAACCGTTCGCAGTCGCTAGACTGAGGGCCTCCATCGAGTGGATATTCGAGAAATGGACGCGCGGGCTTTCCAAGCCCTTCACCGTGAACCCTGAAAAGGTCGGATCTGAAATCAGGATGTGCTTCAGAGCATTCTTCTTGCTCGTGAACTCGCTCCCGTCCGGGAGGGGAGCCTTGCTATAATAGGTCTTAGTGGAATTAATTTTCAACCCCCACCCGAGTGGGAAACCGTTCGCAGTCGCTAGACTGAGGGCCTTCATCGAGTGGATATTCGCGAAATGGTTCGGGCGGGCGTTTTCGTCACGTTTGCAGTTTGGCTTGGTGGGGATGGGGTCGGAGAAGCTGAATTTGGAGGGTTCCCCCTCCCCTGGGAGTGGCCGGGAATTTGAGTTGGATTTGGGGTTGTGGAGGTGCTTGCTGCTGCTGCTGCTGCTGCTGCTGCTGCTCGACTTCGACATTGACTTCGACCCCTTTGGATTGGGAATACGAGCACGCGCCGGGGCGTCGTGCCGGGCGCAAAAAACACTCCCCTTGGAGCTCCACTTCCCGCAAGACTCCTCAACACAACGCCCCCTCATCTCTGTTTCCTTCTCCTGCGCCATTTTCTTAAAATCGACAACATTCACAACGCTGTTGTAGTCTACGAGAACAATCTCCGCGTCCGGCCACGGACAGATTTCGATCTGTCCATCCTCGTAAATCATCACCAGATCACACAATTTCGGATCAGCATCGTCGGGCACGATGGAGTGTACAACCGCAAGGTAGAGTTCACCTTTTTCGAACTGGACGCTAATTCTGCCCCCAACTTTGGGGATTCGCATATTTTTGTTTCCATCTATCAGAAAACTGTCGTTTGACACTTTTGTGAGTGGTCCTTGGCCGCTGAATACCATGAAAGTGCGAGATTTAGAAATAGAAAGAATTATGCCTCGCCTGTTCAAAAAGGTTCAAATGACTATATTTCCAAGCGTTCAATGTGTCAATGAGACTAAATTTCTATCTTCGTCAATCCCAAACGCCAGGACCATTACCATTCTCCTACCTTGCCCAGCAACCCACCTCTTCCCCTTCACGTTTGAGATCTTTTCACGAGCATATTCTTATGCCTTCCAACGAGCACCACAAGTGGCTCAAGAAGCGTGATTGGCCCTCGTATTGCGGGCCATGGTTCACCAGATCGGGACTTAGATTTGTTTGCGAGAAAGTATGAGGAGAGACGAGAGCATGGACGATTGCCACATCATTGGTTCGCAGCGAAAGCTCAGACACACACACATATTCTTGCCTTTGTGGGCGAGTGGTCGATTTACTACAATCTAGAGGCCCTCATCACACGAGACAAGAAAGGTGAAACTCCCCTCGACATTGCCCGTATGATTGGAGCCTTTGCTGAGATCATCGGCTTGCTCTCCCACACTCCCGAGGAAGCTCGTTTCGTTGGAATGGAAGGGGATGGCCCGCTTGTACGCACCAGTGGATTATTGGAGGAATGAGATGGATGGGTGGATCAAATCACGATCGTATGCAGACTGCCACAAGTTCATCGATGAGCACGATGACGAGTTGGTGCGTGAAGTGCTCAAATACTGCAATTCTCATCTTCTTCAAGGTGTTGCTTGCTATAGCCAGATATACAGCGACTCCCTCGTGTTTCTTGCTCTTCGAATGATCCATCGGCACCCACCTTCCCTTAAAGCTACCCAAACCCAAGGCTTCAACCCTATTCAGCTTGCTGAGCACCCCCAATTCAATGCGTGCAAAGAGATCCGAAACATCTTCCGCCTCACCCCCAAGTACATCTCCTCCACCCCCTTCCCCACCCTGCTCCGACAACACCTCCCCAAGCAGTTCGTCGACTCGTCAATCTTCGGCACCTACAACACCGCTTGCACGTTCATCAAGCACATGAAGTACGACAAGGCCGAGCTTCGAAAGGTGGAGGCCGGTGCTGAAACCGAAACACGAAAACGTTGCTAGTTTGCAACGCTTTCGGGAGGCTGATGTGTTCTCGGACCCACGAGTGTGGTATTAGATTTCTTGAGCAGCGACTGGTGTAAGAGCAGAATAATATTCGGAACATTTTTGCAACAATTGTTTTTTTCACTATACTGCTGCATTACTTCTGCTGCTCTACTTCTGATACTGCTGTCTCATACACCCCTCGCACCGCAGAATCGCGTCTCTTTCAGACACAAGAAAATTCTGCTGACGGTACAACTCCTCGCAACCATCGCAGCCGAAACTAAAATTGTGGAATTCGATGACTTCCTCGAGGACGGGGGGAATTTTGAATGATGGGATTGTTTTTTCGACGGGGGGAGTGTTTGTGGTGGGCGCAAAACCGTCGAAATCGTCGATATAGTTGCTGCTGTTGTCGTTGTTGGCTTGGGGTTGGGGATTTACGGTAATCGTCGCAGACATGGCCGCGAGCTTCCTTTTCAAGCCCTTCACCGTGAACCCTGAAAAGGTCGGATCTGAAATCAGGATGTGCTTCAGAGCATTCTTCTTTGTCGTGAACTCGCTCCCGTCCGGGAGTGGAGCCTTGCTATAATAGATTCTGGAACTAATTTTCAACCCCCACCCGAGTGGGAAACCGTTCGCAGTCGCTAGACTGAGGGCCTTCATCGAGTGGATATTCGCGAAAAGGTTCGGGCGGAAGCCCTTCACCGTGAACCCTGAAAAGGTCGGATCTGAAATCAGGATGTGCTTCAGAGCATTCTTCTTGGTCGTGAACTCGCTCCCGTCCGGGAGTGGAGCCTTGCTATAATAGATTCTGGAACTAATTTTCAACCCCCACCCGAGTGGGAAACCGTTCGCAGTCGCTAGACTGAGGGCCTCCATCGAGTGGATATTCGCGAAATCGTTCGGGCGGGCGTTTTCGTCACGTTTGCAGTTTGGCTTGGTGGGGATGGGGTCGGAGAAGCTGAATTTGGAGGGTTCCCCCTCCCCTGGGAGTGGCCGGGAATTTGAGTTGGATTTGGGGTTGTGGAGGTGCTTGCTGCTGCTGCTGCTGCTGCTGCTGCTGCTGCTGCTGCTCGACTTCGACATCGACTTCGACCCCTTTGGATTGGGAATACGAGCACGCGCCGGGGCGTCGTGCCGCGCGCAAAAAACACTCCCCTTGGAGCTCCACTTCCCGCAAGACTCCTCAACACAACGCCCCCTCATCTCTGTTTCCTTCTCCTGCGCCATTTTCTTAAAATCGACAACATTCACAACGCTGTTGTAGTCTACGAGAACAATCTCCGCGTCCGGCCACGGACAGTTTTCGATCTGTCCATCCTCGTAAATCGCCACCAGATCGCACAAATCCGGGTCTCCGTCGACGGGTATGATGGAATGTACGATCGCGATGTAGAGTTCACCTTTTTCGAACTGGATGCTGATCCTTCCGCCAACTTTGGGAATTCGCATGAGCGGCAAACTCAGGTAGGAGGAGAAGCCAAAAGTTTGCAGCGCCAAGGCGATTTCATTTGCTCGAAGCTTGTCAACCGATTCATCGAGGGCGGGAGTGTAGCCACCCCTGAGCCGAGCGAAGCGGGGGGGGGTTGTGACCGAAACCCTACTCATTTCCAAGGAGGTTTTGTTTTTGCTCCTCGTCAGATTCAGGCAATTGCGTCTGAGGCAAGCTTGCCTTGAAAGGTTTTTTCCACCAAATTGCGGCATATCGAGACAAGCCCAGCAGGAACCACAATTGGCAGTTTGGCAACCAGAGCAATTTTTGCAGCGTGTTTGTTTAATTGAATTTATCATGTTAGATTCGCCTTCGTGCATGTAGCAGCCGGTCACGGCAGTGAAACTCTTCGCTTTTGCGGTAACTGCGGTAATGAGTGCAAGCACAGTGTCGGTTACAACGTTGCGGATAAACTGGCCGTCTGATGGAGAAATGTCGTCGTTTGACACAGTCGTTTTTGTTACTGGGAATGTTTCACCTGGAACTGGAATTGTTGACACGTTGATAGCGCTGATAGTAGTATCCATGAAGGTTCGTGAAAGATTAGGGGGCCCTCCGATGTGCCGATTCATTTTCACTTGATGTGTGTGCTGCAATAATGTGATCTATTTCCAATTTTTCAATTTATCATTTTGATTTTAAGTTCTTGGGCTCCAAAATCACTAAAATGATGATGTTCCTTCTCCCCCTCTTCCTTGCAGTTCTGGCCCTGCCAACGCAGTCAGCCTTCATCCGTCACCATCAGTCGTTCCTCGCACATCAAACGATCATTTCCCTTCGAGGGGGCCAGCAACTGTTTGTTAAAACCCTCACTGGCAAGACCATTTCCATTGACGTAGAGCCCGAAGAAACCATCGAGTCTGTAAAGGCGAAAATCTCAGAGAAGGAGGGAGTCCCCGCCGATCAGCAGGTGAGTGTGAGCGAACGAACCAGTCTTGCAAAACAAAAAACACATCCATTCCCTTACCCTAATTTTACCCTCTTAGCGCCTCATCTTCGGGGGGCAGCAGCTAACCGAGGGAAAGACCATTGGTGACTTCTCCATCGGCGAGGAGGAGACTATTCACCTTGTTCTGAGGCTGAGGGGCGGAAACCTGCACTTCCCTTTGTCAAAGTTGAAAAAATTCCTCCCCTTCGAATCGGAGTCTGAGGTGACGTTTGAGGAGGTTCACAAAGCCTCTGCAGGCGTTCTCAGCTCTGAAGATTGGAAGATAATGACGAGGTTCGTTGCCGATGCTGTCAAGGGCGATGAGAAGGCTGACAAGCAGGTTTTGAAGAAGAAGAGCAATAACAGTAGCAACAGCAACAGCAACAGAAATAGCAACATCCTGAGAACAACGATCGACTCGATCCGCGGCAAAACTCCCCCCCCTCCCCCCCCCTCCTCCTCCTCCTCCTCCTCCTCCTCCTCCTCCTCGTCCAATACGATGAAATTCTACGGCTCGAACATTTTGGAAGACTGCTACTTTCGCCTTGGCTCGGAACAACAGTTCTCATCAGTCCTCAATCCAGCCCCAGACTCAAAGTCAAAGTCGCCGCTTTTGACCGGCTTGGCGAAGGAGAAATTCAAGGCTACCCCTGGAATCGGCGCGAGGCGCGTGATGATGAGGCCCACTGGGAAGTTCACGAAACTCACACAGTTTTACAATAGTGACTATTGGGGACGGTTGGAGAAAGGCTTGGGGGCCCTTGGTTTGACCTAAGTAATTTTAAAAAACAGAACTGTCACTGTGTTATCAAATTTCATTTTTTGGCACCTTGCGGCAAGATTAAATGTGGATCAAAAACTTTCCTCGTAATAATTGTTTATAGAGCCGACCTTACGGATATTATAGTTAAGGAACTACTGTACTCTGATTACCGTATACGGAATTAGCAGTGCGTAAGTAATATATAGTCTTACAAGGTTCATCTATACGTCAAAGCTCTGCACTTGGTTAGACCCAGGCACAGTCTTACACGACTGAAACTTGGAGGGCACTCTCACTCACCAACTACAGAACTAGGAAAAGTTCTGTTGGTTGGAGAGAGAGTTCAGGGAGACTTCCAAACAAACTTCAAACTTCAGGATCAAAGAAGTTCTGCACAGCTGGCGCACAATGTCAAACCTCTTTGGTATTGAATCCACCGATGCTTATGGTTTTGAGAATCTCGATGATCTATATAATTCTGACCCCTCCATGTTCGACGATCCTAGTAAATTCCAGTGGTTTGATCACTCTGCCCGGTTCAAGAATGGCACAGAGGTTTTTGACTACGCTTGCGACCATTCCTTCCAAACGATGCGGCAAACGTTTGTGCCTTTCTGTCAGTTTCCTTATGTAAATAAAGGTTGGGGAAAGGATGCACTTGGTAATTGGAACGTCTCCAACATAGTCATGAATGACTGCACCCTCTCTTGGGCCGAGGCTGCCGGACTCCAGCAATATAATTCGACCTGCTTCCTTTATACTACCTTGGCGCTCATTCCTGTTTTATTCAATTGCTATTTTCAGAACTATCTCAACCTCAAGAAGAAGGCAAAGGATAGACCCAGATTCATTTTTGCTTGGAATGTGAGTGAGCGAGCGAACACACTAGTTGTGACTACCCACTCACTCCTCTTTCGCTCGCCGCAGTCGAACGTAGCAGAGAAGGTGATAAAGTTCAACATGCTCATCGGGATAATGCACTCCGGTATCACCATCGACATAGAGTCCACTAGAGGGACCATTTCTCAAAGTTTGAGACAATTGTTCATGAGTACACTGATGGCGACCCTCCTCCACATGCTGTTTACGCAAGCCGCTAGTTGGATTATCATCATCAGGACCACAAACGGAAAGAACAAGCACAGGTGAGCGAGCGCGAATATAATTAATGAAGTTGCCATAATTAAAAACTAAACATTGTGGCTCGGCGCAGGAACAAGTGGATCATGTGGTTCTCGTACTTTTGCAGGTGAGTTTCATTCCGTCTCGGGACTCCTAACCCGCTCCTAATCCACTCTTGCTTCTTTGAAAACGCAGCTTCACGACCTACCTGAGTGAACTTGTTTGCGGGCAGATGCAGAATGAGGTCGGCATCACGAGGCATTTTACGGCGATGCGGTACGGCCAGATGAAGCGACTGCAGTATCTGTGGTTTGTCATTATGTGCGGATGCTGGAGTTTCATGGGAGCCAGGTACGGCAAGAAAATTACCGACCTATTGAAGCGCAATGCCGGCGATAAGAAGAACGTTGACGATGCGAGGCTAAAGAAGATCAAGAAGAACAGCTATACCGTGAGTGCGCTTTGCTCGATCGGGGTTTTCTGGCGATTTCAAGGGGTGATCGCAGTACCCCACACGGTGAACTATCAGACTCCGCCTTGCCCAAAAGAGTTCATAAGCACGGCTGTGGCGAGCAGTTTCTTGATTTTAATCATGCAATACGGTTTGTTGTACGCCACCCAGTCGATGTCGCAAAAACTCCACACGAGGATAATCGCTGTGGTCTCCACCGCAATTTCTGGGCAATCGTCTGTGGAAAGCAGAAAGAGCACTAATGCGAGCAACTACACAAAGGGAAGTAAGGTGGCGCCGGAGAGTGGCATAAGCGCTGTTAGCGGTGAAAGCAGCGTGACCAGCAGCGTGACCAGCAGTAGCGACGTCAGTGGGGCATCCTCAACAATGATGGGGAGCTCAGTTGCAATGGAGAGCGCCATTGGAGAGAGTGAGTTTGATGGCAACATGGAGAGTGAGTATGATGACGTTGAGGTTGAGGTTGTCGCGGAATAGGGGGGGCAAAAACGATACTAAATCTAAATCTAAATACCATTCAAAAATCTACCTTGTTGTTGCGAAGAAATCGATTGCCATGCGCTCAATCACTACAAAAGTTGTCAGTTGCGGAGCATTATACGCAATTCTCATTCCCAAATCTCGGAGCAAACGAGGAGAGATTCTCCCTTGGTAGAAGTACTGGCTGTCCAGAAATTTCGCAATGTCTCTTGCACTTGCCGCTGGCGTGACTGCCAGGTAGTTGAAGCACTGGTTGAACGGCATCGATAGCCCGGCCGCTAATATCGAAGCGGAGAAATCGCCTAAGAAGGATTTAATGTGCTCGTTATCGTACCCCTTCAAAAACGAATTTATAGCGGAAGTGCAAGGTTCATTGAAGATCCTAATGCCACTCATCGCTACCGCATTGCGAAGAACATGCGGGAGTAACCCTGCGTGAATTGGGTTGTACGGTTTTTGCAAAAGTTGCACTCGCAGTTTCAGGTCGCTAACTGTGATGTTGTAAGCAAGCTGTGCGTTTCGGCACTGTGATCCAAAGGAGATCAGTGATTCAGTTATTGCAGTGGGCACGACTGCAAGCGATGAGCCGAGTTGAGATGCGTATAGGTGATAGGCAGGACCCATGGCCACGAACTGTGGGCAACTAAATATCGTAGGAGAGAGCGCTCCTGTAAACCCCAAGCTGTGCTTGAGTGTTTTCTTGTAAAGGCTCAAAGCATTTGCATCATACTTTGCTCCCAGAGTTATTGCATTGCGGAGCGGTGTGTAGATCGCAATTGTGAATGGGCCCCCGATGCCCCCGGAGAGGAGGAGAGCTTTCTCTTTGGAGTCCATCGAAATTTTTGTGTGTTTGTACTTGAGGTGTTGTATGCTATGCTATATGCATATAGCCTATGGAAATTTTGTTTGTTTAAATATATAAAATTATATCAACAACTACACCATGGGAAACGGTATTCCCCCTAAGCTTCCCACAACCGAAAGTGAATGGGAAAGAAGTCAGTTGATTATCGACAATCTTGAGGCTGCAATGCTAGAGCAGCAAAAGAAGGAGCTCTCAGAGGGCAAGTTGAAAACAGCCATTACTAGAGCGAACAATCACGGATATGACAAGACGAACACCGAGCTTGTCGGCGAAGCTGAGAGCTTGCTGGAGCTCGTAAAGCATAAATTCTCGGAAGTTAAAGTGAACGAGTACAAGGAAAAGTGGGAGAGGGCAGAAGCGGACAAGGACCCAGAGGGCGAGGTTTTCAAGCGGCTGAAGGAAGAGGCAGAGGAGGAGATAGAGAAATCATTGAGGCGCAAACGGCCAGAAACCAAATTCAATCTTAAGTCCTACAACCGGACAGACTGCATCGTAAAAGTATCAAATCTCCCCCCAGATGCCACCGAAGAAATGATCCGCAGCCACTTTGAAGCGGACGAGAAGCACAGCGGAAACTTTATTCGTTATCACATCATCGTCACGCCTTCAAACATCTGCACGGGTTCGGCGTATCTCGAGTACCCGGATACGAAGGAGCACGAGAGGGCACTCACCCTGAACAATAGCATTCTCGTTCACAACGAGGCAAAGGTGAGCAAGAGCAGAGCAAAAATTGCTGGACAACATTTATTAACGAGCGGCGCAGATCAAAATCTCGGTCAAGAATCCAGAGGCAATCCCTACTCCACCGGCGGCACCAACCGTGCTGCGGTGCGTGAACTTCAAGGTTGATGGTGTTTGCAGATCGGTGCGAACGCACTTTTTACCAGCGTTCGGATCGCTTTTTAAGGCGCCAGTGAGCGAGCAAAACGTCAAGGATAGAACTGCCGTCTTGGAATACATCGAAGTGATCAAAAAGATCGAGGACGTAGTCTACTTTCCAAGCGGCAGCTCCATTTTGCACACAAACCCGCTGCAGACGAAACCAAAGAAGTTCCAAAAAGGAATATTGAGCCTGCAGGAACGAAGCAAAATTTGCACCATTTGCTGCGGACTGGAGAGCGACCACAGCAACTGCCTGAGAAGCTTTGCAATGGCAAAAGCATCGATTGGTGAGTGAAATTTTGAGCTTGACCCTAGTCAGGTCAACCATCTGTCTCTCTCTTTGGGGGATGCCCGGCCATTGTGGTGTGGTCTGGTAGTGTCTGCGAGAGTCCGAGGATTGCAGTGTGTGTGGTGTGGTGAGTAGAATCCCTGTTGCCAGGTCCAGGTATTGATAACATTAAACCAACCACCGATTCATGAGAAACAATTGAAATTTTGCTATTTTTGGAAATCGGCTGGTTCGCATTTGTGTTGATGTTGGGAGGGGGGCGGCTGGGGGGAGATGCTGTGGATGGAGGATTTTTGAGGTTTCTGAGCCCGCGTGGGAAACCGGTGATGATCAAGCCAAGCTGGAAGGACGCCAGTGTGTAGCAATCTGTTCCCCGCTCGACATCTTGTTGGTGGGGGTGCACCCGGCGCATGTAAAAGCCAGCCGTTACAGTTTTCTGGCTTGAGAGGGGCATGGTGGAGCACGGCAAGGTGAGAAATCGGCGATTCAAGATTGCCAAAAAAAAGATTAAAACTACTTTCCGACCAACAATAACTTGCTCATCGAAGGAAGGCGATAGAAATCAGCTGTGGTCACCGATATCAAGCTTTTTAGGCCGCGCAAGCAGGGTAACGGCAAAGCGCAAAAAACATTTCGGGGGAATATTTCCAAAAAACTCGATTTGTCTCCCTTTAGAGTTTTTTCATTGTTGCGGTTGAATGTTTTGCTTACATTACGATAAATCTATTGTACTTTTGAGGTTTTCATACGTTTTTAAGCTATTAATTTTATAAAAATTTAAATAAGTCTCAAGATCATTTTTAAATTTGTCTATTTCGCTTAGTATGATTGATTTAGATTCTTGCAACTTCTTTTGCTTTTCATTGTATAAAAACTTCAAAATATTAATGAATATATCGTAATGTAAGCAAAACATTCATGCGCAACAATGAAAAACGTCTTAAAACGGACAAAATTGAAATTTTGGGAAATTTTCTCAGATTTTATTTTATTTTCGCAGAGTAGACCTGCCTGCGCATCCTAAAAAGCGTCATGTCGACACCCACAGCTGTATTGCACCCCTTTTCTGTGGTGACCAATCTATTATGAACCGGAAAGAGTTTTTCAGAAGGATTCTTTGGTGATCTTCATCGCCAACTTCTTTTCACATCACCCGCCCTGCTCCACTGCCCACCCTCACGCCAAAAAACTGCAATACAAGCGCCGGCCACCACCCTCGAGATGTCAAGCGGGGACGAGGTTGCTACACACTGGCTTCCTTCCACCTTGGCTCGATCATCACCGGTTTCCCACGCGGGCTCAGAATGGTTAAAATTCTCCATCCACAGCATTGCCCCCCAGCTGCAACCATGCTCCCCTATCCCCCCTCGTGATGCGAACACCCCCCTGAAGTGCTGCGAGTCGGGCGCGGAACGTTGCACCCCCCTTCCAACAATGATAACGATGCGAACCAGCTAATTTCCAAAAATAGCTAAATTTCAATTGTTTCTCTTGAATCTGTGGTTTAATCTTATCAATACACTGAACCGGGCAACAGGAACTCTACCACTACGCTCGTTGGTCCATCCCCAGCCCCAGGCCTCTGTATGCACATGTTCAGTAACGCAATACCCTTGTGGAGGGTGCGCAGCTCGGCCTGAGTGGCCGGAGGGGTGGTTGGGGCCTTGCACGTCTTCTTGTGCTTCTTCCACGCCGACTTCTGGCACTCGGCGGAGCAGTAGAACGTGTTCTTGCACCGGGCGCACGGTTTGGCGCCGAGGGAGCTGCAGACGTCGCACTTGCGAGCCGGCTTGAGGACGGCCTCAATCTCGACCAGCTCAGCCTTGTCGTACTTCATGTGCTTGATGAACTGGCAGACGGTGTTGTAGGGGCCGTAGATCTCGTGGTGTTTGGAGGGGAGGGATTGGAGGAGGAGGGTGGGGAAGGGGGTGCGGGAGATGTACTTGGGGGTGAGCCGGAGGACGTTTTGGATCTCTTTGCACGCATTGAATTGGGGGTGCTCAGCAACCTGGAGGGTCGTGTTGCCATGGATGTTTGTAGCTTTCAGGGAAAGTGGGTGTCGATGGATCATTCGAAGAGCAAGAAACACGAGGGAGTCGCTGTATACCTGGCTGCAGCAAGCAATGGCTCCAAGAAGAGTAGAATTCTTGTATTTGAGCACTTCACGCACCAACTCGTCATCGTGCTCATTGATGAACTTGTGGCAGTCTGCATACGATCGTGACATGATCCACCCACCCATCTCCTCCGCCCAATAATTCACTGGTGCGTACAAGCGGTCCATCTCATCACCACCCAACAAACGAGCTTCCTCGGGAGTGAGGGAGAGCAAGCCGATGATCTCAGCACAGGCTTCACTCCCACGGGCAATTTCGAGGGGATTTTCGCCACGCTCGTTTAGGGTGGTAAGGGCCTCTTCATTGTAGTAAACCAAACTCACACCAACACTGCTCCGTACACATCAGCACACAATCGTCCACACTAACCTCGTCTCCATCGATATGTTCACGAGCAGCAGGGAAATTGCCCTCTTCTATCAAACTGTGGAGATGGGTGCGAGGCATCCGAATGAGGAAGGGTAATTGGAAGAGAGAGAGGTCACGAGTTGGCCGACAAGAGGAGGGGAGGGTGGGGGGAGAGGGTGGAAGTTGACTGCTGAGTTGTTAGGAACATGGTTCATTTTTTTCATCTTTCACAGCTCTTATAGCCACTACGATTAATTAATATCCACTCCTGCCCACCCCAAACCGACCACCACCAAACAAACCACCCCCCAGCTCTCATCCCATCGACCCCCGTTGGCTTCGACTGAAAACTTTTCTTCCAGCTCAATCTAATCACCTCCACCTAATCTTTGTTGCTCTCCCATTCCTCCAACCCCTCTCACTGGCCCCCCCCCCCCCCCCCCC
>BRYC01001018.1:0-15812 GCA_030267985.1 Parmales sp. scaly parma
CCCCCCCCCCCCCATTATCATACGCCTCAAGAAGCACATACCTGTGAATGTGCAGCCCGGGGGCGTAAACCCGCCCCGATATCCCCATCCCGTAGGCGGTGAGGATCGCGTAGGAGCGGGAGATTTGGACCGCCTGGCGGCCGAGGCGCTCCCGGGAGATGAGCGAGCCGGCCTCGGGGGAATAGACGTTCGAGTGGCTGGAGATCCCCCCGGGGGGATAAACCCCCGGAACGAGCGGGATCCGAGGGGGGGGGACGGCGGCGCCCACCGCCAAAGCCGCCCCGTTGGTGCTGGGGCTCTTGGGAAAAAACCTCCCCCTCCACGCCTCCCTCTCCCGCCGAATCGTCCCAATGCTAACGTCAATCTCCGTCCCGAGGATCTGCGGTGGTGTGAGGTGCGTTATTGCGTTAGTTGGACACAAGTCGGAATGCTGATTGTTATATGTTACATCATTAACATTGTATTCTTTCCGTACATTCGCACGAGGGCGTACCGCGGTGATCACTCACTCACCTCCCTCTGGCTCACCAGCCTCCACTCCTTATCTCTGTCCCTGGTTGGCTCGGCGAAACGAGTTAGGTGGAGGGGAGGGACGCAGGACGGCATCAGGGGGTACGGGTCGGAGGGGTTGCACTTCGAGACGAAGTTTAGGGAGAGAGGGAGGAGAGAGGAGGGGGGAGGGGGTTCGAAAAGGCTTACAAGGGTGGTTGTTGTCTGCGGAGGTGTTATTTTTGTTAGACTTTTATTATTTTTCACTCCCACTCCACTCCACTCCACTCCACTTCACTCCACTCTCCAACTCCACTCAAAACTCACCGGCCTCAGCGTACCATCAACCTCCAAATTAATCCTCACCCCCGTCCTCAGCTCCATCTGCAACGGAGGCATCTTCTTCCCCTTGCCGCTCGCCTTCTTTATCCGTGCGGCCAGGCCGTTTTCGTCGTCTTTTGATGTTGACGTGGAGGAACCCTTTGAGGTTCGGGGGGGGGGCTGCTTCTTCAGTCTTGGGCGGGCGGCTATTTCGGCCTCCTAAGAAGTGAGAGTGATGGGAGAAAAGGATGAGGGGGGGGGCAGGGGTGTGTTTGTGCTTGTGTTAGCTCAAGATATTCTTCTTTTTTCTTTTCCATTATTCCATTTTCTCGTCGGCTCACCTCCCCCATCAGTTTCGCGAACAACTTGTCCTCGCACACCTCCCTGTCGATGATCGGCCCCTCCTTCTTCATTCCCCTCCCCTGTTCGCTGTCCTTGAGCTCCTGCTGGAACTCCCAGCGGGCAACTGCCGCGGTGTGGGTGGCTTGGGCAGCCCAGTACGACTTCATGTAGGGAGCGGTCTGGGCGCGGGCTTGGGATAGGCGGTCGAGTGGAGTAAACTGTTGTTGCTGCTGCTGCTGTTGCTTCGCGACAGAAGCGGCCGCGCCAACTGGGAGGTTGGAGAAGCCACCCTCGAAGTCTTCCTTAAAATTTATTCCTCCTTTTTCTTGTCCTTGTCCTTGTCCTTCTCCACCCCCCTTACTCGTCAAGTTCATTATCTGCCTGGTCCATGACTGAATTGCCAAGGCAGCCGCCATTCCCACGAGCCGGGAATTGCTTGCGTCAATTGTTGATCCGTCTGAGCAGATTGAATTATCGCCGAGTGAGTCCTCTTCATTGTCATTTTTGTTTTTGCTGATATTTAATTCGTACTCGAATTCACCTATATCATCGTTTATAATGCTCGTGGGAGAGTCCGAGTCCGACGACCCTTGCGTCTCTGGCCCCCGAACGAATTCCTCGAGACTCTCCGTCATGTTCATGTTCATGTTCAGATTCAAATTCGTGCCTCTTCGGCCCTGCTCCTTCTTGAGCCTTTCATTAATCAGGCGAATTGCCGGCGGAGCTGCAGGGCCTGTTATGGTCGATATCCGTGGGCCCTTGGTTACGGGGTGGACTATTTTTCGGCTCGCGAGGTTGGAGGTGGTGAGGGTTTGGGAGGTGTTCAATGTGTTGATGCATTTCAGGGCGTGGGCCTGTTCGTCTCGGGGTGCTGACTCCCCTCGATCAATCCCAACCACCCCCCCTCCCCCCTCAGAAAAACTCCCCAGCGTCGACCTCAGCTGAAACCCGCTTATCACCCTATCCAAGTTCTCATCCACCTTGCCCTTCTCCAAAAGCAGCTGCTCAAGCTCCCCAATAAGCCTCTGCTTCTTCCTCCAGGTTCTAGAATTGCCCAAGAGACTCCCGCTCGGCGGTTGGACTGTTGAGGGAGTGATCGTCGCAAGATGCGCAACTCGCTTCGTCACAGGGTCGAGCTCATAGCTAACATTCAAAGCCTTTGAGGCATAGCTTGTGTATTCTGAAACCGTTTCCTGTCTTCCGCCGTTCGATTCATTGTTGGCCATTTTAGTATATATTTTGTGTTTCAGTACACAAGTCTACTTTCGAACCATGTGAAATGTTTCTTCTAAGTTATTAAGATTGTCTTGGATTGTCTCTTAAAAAAACAAAAAAAGGTTGAAAAAGGTAAAAAAAAAAAAAACTAAACAAACGCATTTTACATATTATATATGCAACTAAGTCTTTAATACTGTCCACAACCCCCCTGCCACAATACCATACCCCATACCCACCGAATTAACCCCACCCTCCTCCCTCCCACAAATGAACTCGAAGAAACAAAACTCGAAACAAAAAAATAACAGCAACTCCAACCATGGCTCTGCGCCTCAAATCCAGCTGGACATTAACGGGAACATGATCGACATGACACCCCAACCCCTCTCCACTACGAACTTCCCCCAAGCCGACCAACTCCTTGGCGTCGACGCCGTTGGGGGCTTGAAGGTTGGCACCGACGATGGGATAAGTGCTGGGGTGGGTTCAGCTCCTTTGGCAACAATTTCAACGGGCGAGGCGGAGGCCGAGCGGAAGACAAGGGCGGGAGCATTGGTTGAGGCCAAGGTGGCTGCTGCCACAGCAGCTCTTGCTGAGAATGAAAACGAAAATGAGGATGAGGGAGAGGATCACCACACCAAGCACACATCTTCCAAGTCCAAGAAGCACGACCACAAGGAGGACAAGAAGGTGCCGGAGAAGAAGAAATCGTGGGTGAATGTGACCCAAGAGGAAGTAAAGATTACCTTGACAGAGACAAAAACAATATTTTTGCTCAACATTCAGGGAACTGCGGTTCCGAATGACTTCCCCGGGTACAAGGAAATCGTGGGGAGGAATGATAAGTACGCGAAGGTTTTGGCAGGTGAGATGAGTTGAGATGAGATGAGAGGAGTTGGGGAGAAAGCAAGCGAACGACAGTAACTAACATCGATTCTTGCACCCTCACCACCCCCCCAACCCTCACCCACCCCCACCCCCACCCCCACCCCCACCCCCACCCACACCCAACCCACACCCAACCCCCCTCACCCACACCCACCCCAGGTCGAAAAGCAGCCGACAACCTGAGCGAGAGACACACCCAAACAATTAATTACGAACACAAGACGAAGAAGGTGGAGGCAAAACCTGCCGCCGTCAAGGAGATGAGCTGCCAAGCTACCGAATGGGACATATACGATTCCACCCAGGACCAAATCACCGACGCGGACGACGCGGCGGTTGGGACGACTCCTGCCGCGGGTGCGGGGGCGAAAACAGTCTCAACGAGCACGACGAGCAAGCTGGAGAAGCTGGTGAGCAGCTTCCAGGCGGTACTCAACAGCTCGGACTGCGTGCTGGATGTGAGCGAGGCCAACACTAATAGCGCTGGAAACGTCAACAAGGAGCAAACAACCAGCGACGAAATAATCACAATCAACAAAAACAACGCGATTCTAAACAGCGCGGAGTTAAAGGCGAGCTTGAACATGGTCGAGAGGGCGGTTCAGCAGAATTTGTACCACTTGAGCCATTTAAAGTACCGCGACTTTCCGGCGGGGGCAGAGGGGGAGATTGGGCTTGTGAGCGGGGGCGGAGAGGCTCACTTGGATGAACTGAGGAGCGCGCTGGAGGCGGATGAGGGGGGGGAGGAGCGGGGGGAGGGACAGAAGGCGAGCATGGACAAGCTGTTTACTTTTGACTGCGGAGAGAGCGATGGAAGGACGGCAACGAGTATGAGCTGGAACGCAGGTGAGCAATGAATGACGCGAAATGGCTACAGACGGCTACATTCACTGCTAAACTAACCCACTCAATTCTTTTGACTCGCTTCACTCGTTTTGCTCTTGCTTCATTAAAAATGCGCTTCGCTCGGCAAAGTCTCAAAAGACATACTGGCCGTCGGCTACGGCGCCTTCCACTTGTCGGAAAAAGAGCAGCTGGGCGGTTTGGTGATGTTCTGGTCAATCCGAAATCCAGGCTACCCGGAGGTGAGCGAGCGAAGCGAGTTAGCTTGTGACAGAAGAGAGCGAAGATATTTTATACATGGCTACATTCCATCCACTACTGAACTAAACCTACTCAACTATTTTTGCTCGCTCGCTGATCTCGTGCTTCTTTAAAAATGCGCCTCGCTTCGCTCGGCACAGAAAATATTGAAAACCAGCTCGGGCGTAACATCGATTGACTTTTCCACTCGCAACCCCAACATGCTTGCCGTGGGCAGTTACGACGGCACGGTCGCAATTTACGACACGAGGAAGGAGGAGGACTTCAATATCCCGGTGCTCGAGTCAAATAGCATGGCAAGTAAGCACATGGACCCGGTTTGGGAGGTCAAGTGGGTCGACAAGGGTCCGGAGAGGGGTGAATCGCTGGTGACAATTGCCACTGATGGCAGGGTGCTGGAGTGGAGCACGAAGAAGGGACTGACGCTCACACCGCTGATGGTGCTGAAGAGGGTTGGAAATAGCGACGGCGTCATTTCGCGCCAAGCGTCCGGGTTGTGCTTCGACTTCCCCTCCGACGACTCAACTGTTTACTTTGCCGGAACCGAGGATGGAAACATCCACCGGTGCAGCTGCAGCTACAACGAGCAGTACTTGGACACATACAACGGGCACAACGGGCCGGTTTACAGGATTAAAACAAGCCCATTTCACCCCGAGGCCTTTTTGAGCTGCAGCGCAGACTGGACAGTCAAGCTGTGGAACAGCAAGGACACGGTCTTCGTGCACGATTTCCACAGCGTGGATCTGAGCGATGTTGTGAATGACGTGGCGTGGAGTCCGAATAGCAGCACGGTGTTTGCGAGCTGCACAGGCGACGGAAGGGTGGAAGTGTGGGATCTCGATTACAGCGTGATCGATCCGAAGGTGCAGCATAGAGGCGTGGGCTTGGGGGCTACTCCACTGACGGTGGTGAGCTTCAGCAGGAACGCACCGGTACTGGCCACAGGAGACGAAAAGGGCAAGGTGAACGTGTATAGACTGAACGGAATGGGGAATGAAGAGCTCGGCGGCGAAGAAAGGAACTTTGCTGCTGAGAAGGAACGGTTAAAGTTGCTGATGTCGAAGTGAAATGAAAAAAAAATTGTAAAAAAAATTGTTCGCTTTTTGAATTTTTTTTTGAAATTGTCTTCCTCATTTCAACACCACGATTGGAATGATCACCAAACCACTTGCCAGCTCCCCTAGCAAGTTATCAAAAACAAAAATCAAGCAGCAAGCTCCCACTAAAACGATGTCAAACGACACCCTCCCCCCCAAAAACCAACCCCAACAAATAACAATGAAACTCATTCGACAACAGAACATGTCCCCCCACGAAGAGGAAACCCTCTCCCCTTCTGAAATAGCCGACTTCCTTCTATCAAAAAATGCAATCCACCTCGAGTATTCTAACATCCACACAGCCGAGCTCGATGGCCTCGATGCTTTTTCAAATGCTAGAGAAATGTACCTGCAGTTCAACTTCATCCGCTCCATCAATGAAGGCCTACTCTACACAACAAAACTTCAGCTCCTCACCCTCCACAACAATCAAATCACAACCCTCGATGGCATGTTCCACCTCAAAAGGCTCCAAATTCTCGATTTGGCAAACAACCAAATTACCAGCTGCGGCAACTATGGCGAGGACACCATTCCAGAATCGCTCCGAATTCTCGATCTGACAGGCAACCCCGTGACAAACCAGCCAAATCACAGAAATTTGGCCGCTAGCACATTGCCAAATTTGACCATTTTAGACCAAGTTACAGTTAGTGAGGAGGATTCTCATCCTCAAAACGACTTTGAGAACGACAACGACAATGAAATCTCATCATTAAAAAAGATGAAAATTTGGGTTGACTTGGAGGAGGACGACGGAAACTCGGCGCAGGGGACGAATGTGTTCTTCACCATTAAATCCGACTTGTGGGCAATTGCGGACAGTTTCTGCTCCGACCACGAAATAGAGGGGAGTCTGAGTCGGCGGCAGCTAGTGGCCATGATGAAAGGAGAGGCAAGAGAGAGGGGAGTGGAGCTTGTGGGCGAGGGGGGCGAGTTGACGCGGAGAAGGATGAGGGAAACTTCGGAATTGGAGGAGGAGGAAGAAGAGGAGGAGAAGGAGCAGGAGCAGAAGCAGAAGCAGGAGAATGGAACTTACGACCGGCTAGAGGATGTGCGGATCAACTCTAATCGATCAATAGCAGCGGTCACAGCATTTATAAACGAAGTCGCGCCGAGCCTCGAAGGGAACAATTTTGGAGAGTTCAAGGATCGGGCCATGGAAGACAGCAAAATGCGCAGCAACAAGGACCAAGAGGTCTCGCAGGGTTCCCTCGACGAAGCGAAGGAAAATTTGAGGCGGCGGATTGAATCTATCAAGAAGGAGAAGTTGGAAGCGAGGAGAAAGGCAAAGGAAAGTTTAGCGAAAGCTGATCAAAATTTGGAAATGCGAAGGGAGATGAATGAGATTTTGCTTGGTTTTGAGGAAGAGAAGGAGAAAGAGGAGGAAGAGGAAGAGGAGGAAGAGGAGAAGGGGAAGCACGTTGTGGAGCAGGAAAGAAACCACAATGAGGATGATGATGATTATGAGGAGAGCAAATGCTCATAGGATGAGCGATGAATGAAAAATTATAAATAACAAAAACTTTGGAATTTTTTTTTATGGTTCATTTACGTTTCCATGTGTGGGGGTGATCTGGACGGGGAGGTGGGCTAGGGACAGGAATGAGAGGATCTCACTCGTTACATTGTAGCCGCCGTCGTGCACGCACTCGCCAGGCGCTTCATAACCTCCTCGAGAATTTAGGTGTTTTCGTTTGGCTCCAAATCAACACAAATTCCCACTTGTAGACGATGTGGAGAATGAGGTTGAGGATGGGGGTGAGGGCTGTGAGGTGGTCCTCTCGGCAGGGGGTGATTCTAACCGTCTTGTCCTTGTTGGCTGAAACAATGAAGTTGGAATCGGCCGATATGGTGAGCTGATTGGTGATGAATTCCTACTCGAATGTGTGCTTGAGCTCGAAAGTCTCAGCATCCCAGATCTTCATCGTTTTGTCGTCACCGGCACTCACAAGAACACGCCCATTGGGGAAGTATGAGACGCTCCAGACGTAATTGGTGTGAGCCTCGTCGATGCTCTTCACCAAGCTTCCATCGGCAGGGTTCCAAATTATGATGGAATTATCGCAACTTCCGGAGCAAAAGGGTTTTGCAGTCGGGAGAGAACGAGAGGGACCAGACGTAGTGGGTCCATATTTTATCTCCCTCAGCGGGATCCATCCCAGCTGATGCGATAGCTTGTTCGACCATGTTGCGAAGACCTTCTGACTCGATAAAAGTATTATCAGGGTCGTTTTGAGGATCGCTCATGTACCAGTTATTTCTCTGAACATGTCGGTTATTTCTTCAATGTCGCTCATCTTGTTGTTATTGTTATTAGTTGGGAACGGTGGAGGCTCGATAGTCGGGTCGTAAGAATAGTCTGTGTGGGGGGTAGAGAAGGTGGGTGTAAATAATATTTATGATTTTTTGACACTTTGAATTTGCTTTGAAGTTGGGAATTTTATATTAATATTTTTTTTATGTTGGTTTTGCCCAATCTATATAGCACCAGTCCACCAATAGCCTTGAGGTACTTAAACAAAAATAAATAAAACCAAGAAGGCTTGAGCAAAAATAAATTCACAAAATGAATTACTGATCCAACTAAACAACCAACCCCACCACCGACTCCTTTATTCACGCGACGCAAAATTCAAGTTCCACCATGTCAGCTCCCAACACCCCCCCCACGACAAAAAAACCTTCAACAAAACGCCTCTCCATCTCAACCACTTCGGTGTCTGGGGCAGATGCCCTTCAGGCAATCAATACGAATCCCCGACCCATGCCTCTGCAAGAATTTGCTGTCCCCCCCAACACGCAGCCTATTATGGAGTTCTCTGCCACCGCTCCCCAGCTCCACAGCGAAAGAAAGCAGATCCGGCGCACCCTCCTAGTGTCTGAGCAGACGAGATTTGAAGAAATTCAAAACCAAGCTTCCGCCCCTCCAAAGCTTCAGAAGCGTCGGATAACCAGGCAGATCAAGGAGCTGAATGCTTTTGGGGGCGAATTTCAAAAGGGCATACACACCTACCAGTCTTCCCTAGACAACCGCGTCACGTTCATCCAGAATTTAGAGGACAACGACCGTCGCCGAATGACGAATTTGCAAATTAAGAAGGGCAAGGACACCTACGAAGCCGCGGACCAGTACGTGTTTGAATACAGGAAGGCGACGCACCTCACCCAACCTCGAGAGATGATCGAGCACAAGAATTTAGACCTTGAAAAGCAGCTCTATTTGAAGGCCCAGTCAATCATAACTGAGTCGGCAGAATTCAACGACTACAAGAAAATGCACGTGGGCAAGTCAACTGTCCCGCCGAAGTCGGCCTGGCAGCTCGAATCGGAGAAAGGCTCGAAAGCGTACATTGCCGCAACGCAGAAGAAGGAGGACGCTCACCAGGCCGTTGTGCAGGCGAGAGACACCATCGCCCAGCTATCGGACGATGCGGAGGCTGCCGAGACGAAGGTCCGTGATTTAAACATATCTCTTGAGAAGACGGGGGGGAGCATGTCTTTCGAGGCGAGGCTTGCGGCACGAAAAAAGATGCTCAAGTTCAAGGACGAGGCGGATTTTTTGCGGGAGCAGAGCAACCTGGCCAAAAAAAAGGCCGAAGTCGTCAAGAAGAACATGATGGACGTTGTGTACGCTGATACGGTCACCCCTCTCGACTTTGAGGAGTTGGAGGGGATCGTGGTGCCGAATATCGACGCGTGGGTTCTCGCCATGCCGCTGAAGGAGGGAGGGTTAGGTACGGTTTACTACGGCAGCTTCAACGCCGGAGATTCACCCCCTCAGTCAGGCTGGACGAAGGTCCACGAAGAAGCTGAAGAAAACCCCGAAATATCGCTCAGGGGTCCGCCTGCGCAGGCGCTCAAGCAGAGGATGCTGCAGCTCAAAACAAGGCAGAAAATGCTCGAAGAGGGGAAGACTATCAGCAGTTCTCAGGATAATGAAAAGTCTAAGAGCAAGACCGTGTTGAGCTGGATGATTCAGGGGTGCGGAATGGATATTTGCAATGGAAGGTTCATTGAAGCTGGCAATGTTGACGGCGTGTTCAAGTTTCAGAACGAGGAGGGCGTCTCATTGATGCGAACAAAACTAAAAGAATCTCCCGACTTAGGAATTACAGCAGCAACTTGCAACACAGCAGGAATAGCAGGTCTTGACAACGACTTGGGCCGGAAGCTAACTCGAATTGTGGCCCTTCCTGATGCCGAGATCGAGAGGGAGGATTTAGACCAAGACGTGAACAACTGGGGCAAGGTGAGCGAGTGAACGAGCGGAAAATGGCTACAACCACACCCCACATTCACTACTAAGCTTACCCAACCAATTCGTTTGGCACCTTCTTCGCTCGGCGCAGGACTTTACCGCTATCAGTCGGGCAGGTTTGAGCATGGTTACATTGGGGTTAAAGGAGAAGTTGAGGAGGAAGCAGGAGCAGAAGGCCGACAACGACCGCCGCGCTGAAAAAGACTTCAACCGAACCCTTAAGGAGGCCTCGGAAGCCCTAAATACCCACGACGGGGACGACTCATCCGAGGTTAAAACCGAAAAGAAGAAGCGCACAACTGACCGTGAACTCGCCACGCTCTTCCCCCCCAACCAAACCTTCCAGCTCTCCGACGAAAACCTCCAGCAAATGATCCCCGGCGCAGACCGAGTAATCTCCGTTCAGCCCGAGTCCGTACCTCCCCTGTGTCGGGCTTGGGTACTCCTTTCTTGCCCGAAGCATCCAAACCACTGTAAGCACCGCCACTACTTTTGCTCTCTCGAGGAAAAGCGAGTCATGGTCGAGTGGAGGCAAACGAAAGACACGAAGGCCGAAATGGCGGTTTTGAAGTGCATTGCTGCGAGGGAAGTTCTGCTGGAGCAGATTCGGCAGGAGGCAACAAGATCGTCAAAACAGTATTTTAACGATAGCGAACACGCGGGTGTTCAAGAGCAGCACGTACGGCTGCTCCTTACTCTCTTGGACCGGTTACGACTCGTCACGGTTCAAACGTGCGAGGCAATATCCAGTTGGCGAATAGCCGCAGAGCACCAGGCGAAACTACGTGAAGGTGAGTTAATTTATTTTAGTTTTTTATTTTTGCGCAAAAATTATTAACAAAACGATCCCACCCCACCCCATCCCATCCCATCACCAGACGCCGAAACTCGAGGAAAACAAAAGTGGGTTGTTTCAATTACTGTAAACTTAAAAAAGCTCTACGATGCCTCTCCGGCGTACAGGTCCTCGACCAAGCGGTTCCAGAGAGACGCAGAGCTTCCCAAAATTGCCACCGACGTTCGCTACTTGGGGGTGTTTGATTCCAAGGTGGAAGCCGCCGCAGCGTACGACGCGGCAATGCTGCAAGAGGCGGTCAAGAAGGGCACCACCGCATCTAGAATGCCCGAGAAAAGATTTGTGCTGCGCTCTTGCCAAAAGCATTACGCAGTCGAATCGGTGAATTCTCCAAAGTTTCGACCTTGCGAACAGTGCTTGGCCCACACCTACTCCGGCGCCGCACAGTACACGGCAGCATACATTTGGAACGGGGAGAACTACATGCTCAAAATATCCGACGACACTGAATTTTTGCACACTCACGAGGGGTTGAAACAGTGGCTTGGGGAGAGCTTTGAGTTCGAGGGGAACCCGTTCCACCTGAACGAGGGCGTTGAGAACTACGTTTCGTTGGTCGACGAGGAGGAAGCTTTCATTGGCGATTTGGCTGTTCCCGCAACCCCTATGGGTAGCAGCATGCAAATGGCCATGGCAGGCACAGTTTTCGGAGCAGGAACAGAAACAGTTGGGTACGCTCCGGAAACCGACCACTTGAATCAGACAGCGTTTGAACCGCAAAATGTTGCCGCCGAGGTGGACAAATTGCGCGGATCGTCCGCCCCGCACTCGTTCAGCATGCTGAAGCAGAACGAGAAGCGTCCCGCAACCGGTGTTCCGGGTGGAAATTTGCCCGCAGAGCCCAACCCAGACGCTCGTCCAACCACCACGTTCGTAAAACAAAATCAAGAAGGGTTCGGCACGCCATCCAAAAGGTTCACAGACCACGGAGGAGGCATTTCTGAGTGGGGAGGCAGAGCCACTTTGGGCTCGCGGTTCGTAATGGACATGCCCTTTTCCCCCGGGCAGGGACAAAACTTTGACGACTCCACGTCCCACGAGGAGAAGAAAGCTGACCCTCCTTCTCCGAACCCGGAGGATTCTCCCCCCTCACCCCCGACAACATCCACATCCACATCCACAGCCAAATCTAAAACAAAAAAGGCAAAATCTGCCAAGCGGGTTTTTGAAGTGCTCGACATTTCTCGCGTCGTTGCGGCGTGGAAGCAAGTCCAACATGAACAAACTTTGAACGAGATGATGCACCACGGCTCCGCTAATAAACCTCCAAACGAAAACAAACACCCCCTCGCCCATTTAATGAAATCTGGAAGCAACAACAAGAAGCTCTCCAAACTGAAGGCGAAGAAGGAGAAGGACCACGTCAACACGTACGCGGTTTACAGGGACCACGGCGCGATTCTGTCCATGGAGCAACAGAGGAAACCTCTGGCCCACAGGAACGACCAGATTTGGTGCAGGACGGATGTTGGCGAGTGGAACTCGCTGTACACCCAGGGCGCGAACATGAGGACTTTCGAGTTTGGGGTGAAGATGAAGAAGGAGGGCCAGAAGAAGCAGCAGGACAGAAAGCGAGTGGGGGTGTTTTTGAGGAGGGAGTACGAGAAGGACATAAGTGAGGTGGACATCCCCAAGATCCACCAGCTCATTGCCGAAGCGCTGGAGCTCAAAGGAAGCCGGTTGAAGCTGGACGTCGAGACCGCGAACATTTTCCTGCGCAAATACGCCCAATGGGCCAAGTCCGCCTTGGAGTGCGAGCGGGTAATTCGAGGGTTCTTGGGCAGGTGCAAGTTCAGCAAGCGCCACAAGCTGACGATTGCAAAGTTCAAGGAGCGGGGGCAGTACATGCGGTCCATTAGCGCAGTCGCTAGGAGCAACGTGGAGGAGTTTTTGAAGAAGGGGACCCACAAGGCGGCGAGGCGAATCACGCGGCCGGCCCACAGCACGGTGCAGATTATGGACAATGACTACTGGCTCGTTGCTATCTACTCGCTCGAGCACTACGACTACGTGAATTTGAGCAAGACGGTCGATGAGTTTAGCGAGATGGAGGGCGAGGGTGATGATGACGGGGAGGGAAGTGGAATGAAGAGGAGGAGGAGAAGAGGTGGAGGTGAGCGAGCGAAGCGGCTACAGACATAATGGCTACATCCACTACTAAACTAACATTATTCCACTCAATTCTTTTGACTCGCTTCACTCGTTTTGCTCTTGCTTCATTAAAAATGCGCACAATCTCGCTTCGCTCGGCGCAGGCGGTCAGATCAGCAGCAACAACAACCGAGAGAAACTCTTCAAGCCCAAGTTCACCTTCGATCCAGGGTCCCAAACGTTCAAGTTCTACCAAGGGCCCGCTACGGACGCGCGGCGTCGAACGCCCGAGCGACTGTTGGTCAAGGCCTACACGGGAATAACTGGGGAGAGCCTGAAAATGGTAATCGACAGCGACTCGTTGAGGAGCAGGCTCCACGTTCAGGAGATCAACCACCTTGCCGAGGCCAGTGAGGAGGTTAGCAAGGCTTGCAGGATGGAAGGTCTCGAAATTGACCGGCCGCTCAAGTACGGGAACCCGAATTTTGATGTTAACAACGTTGGGCTGCGGGCTAGAAGTACCTGGGAACCGATCAAGGAGGCGCGCTCGCTCAAGACGATGAGCACCGACGCCACCGAGGTGTTGACGCGGTTCAACGCGCTGACGCAGCAGAAGCAGGCCGAAATGGAGCTCGAGATTAAGAAGGAGGAGGAGCTCAAGGAGGAAATGACCCGAGCGAGCATGGAGTACGAGGAGAAGGAGCTGCGGGTTGTGACTGACTACTGCGACTGGCAGAACGCAATCAGGGACACGAAGGAGAGCTTGAAGTTCAGCGACGACGCGCTGGAGCGGTTCGAGAACTTGGACAAGCCGGACTGGACGCAGAGCTACGACCCGCTCGAGAACGGGAACAACTGGAAGCAAATCGTTGCGAAGAGGAACTTGGAGAGGAAGAGCAAGGCGGCGGTAAAGAACAAGGAAATTGCGAGGATGGCGAGCTTCCACGCCTACATGGCGTACGTGAACCAAGAGATGGTGAGGAGAGGAGGCCCTTGTTCAAATAAAATATTTTCTAACTAACTTCACCTCACCTCACCTCACCTCACCTCACCTCACCTCACCTCACCTCACCTCACCTCACCTCACCTCACCTCACCTCACCTCACCTCACCTCACCTCACCTCACCTCACCTCACTTATTTTGTTCACTAGGTCCGCAACAAGGCAATAACCATCTACAAGTCCCACGTAACCCGCAACACTTCCCTCGGCCTCCTCGCCAGCAACCTGCTTCGCCTCTCCTAAATCGCAACCTCCATGGCCGACGAAGTAGTCCACCGAATCGTCTCAATGCTAACAATTCGCGTCCGCACAACCGTCCCCCTCAGCCGGCGGCTGATCTGGATCGAGAGGCCATGGGCGCTAGCCCACACCCCCGAGGCTCGCGCGAAGAAACCCGTTCGGAAGGACTGGAACGTTCTCGTTCGGAAGACCAGAATGGTCTACGAGCCCGACGTGGCCTTCGTGAAGGAGCGGGCTAGGGGGCGGTTCGTCATAACGATCCTCCACGACAATAAGACCGGGTACCTTATAATTCAGGCGTGGTGCGCCGGGGGGGGGAACGGGAAGAACGAGACCCCCTGTGAGATTTCCGTCGCGCCGCAGGAGGTTGTCGAGCTCCTGCTCGAGAGGGGGAGGAAGGACCTGACGAGGCCCGTCGAGGTTTCGCCGGGGAACTTCAACTACTACAACATGTACGCGCAGCGGGGGCTCAGGCAGCAGGAGATCTGCGAGGTTCTGCTCGGCTGCCTCCGGCTAGACACGTTCAGAAACACGCTCACGGTCGGCCGGCTGAAATTCGCGAGGGTCCGGACCCGCCTCCTCTCCACGCTGTACGACACCTTGTGGTGGACAGACCTCCTCCGCCGCCGAACCTCCGGAAAGGGAACCAAAGTCTTTCAGGAAGCGAGGCGGATAGGCGGGAGGCTAGTCTACGTAAGCGTGTACGAGAGCTGGGGGGATTTCCTCTTTGAGTGCTACGAGGCGAAGACCGGACAGTCCTATAATTTATATTCGACGCTTGGGGAGGTTATGCAGGCGATCAGGGGGTCGCCGGCGGCGCTCGCTAGTTATCTTACCGGGGTGCGGATCAATAGGTACCCCCCCTTGCTGATCCGCCTCGTCCTCTCCCGCCTAACCTTCTCCCTCCCCGGGGAATGCGGTCGATGGTGGCGGTCCCAGCTCTTCAACGAGCGGCCTTTCCTCCTCCTCCTCCCGGCGTCCAGGGGGGAGCTGCTGTACCGCGGGCCGGTTTACCACGAGCAGCGGAGAGTGAGCGGAAAATGCGCCGTGGCGAAGGTCCTCGTGGGCGCGAGGGGGGACTTGAGACTGACTGTCTCCTCCCCCCCAAGCGGAGCGGAGCACTGCAAGTACGAAGGAAAGCCCCTCCACCTCGACGTGGATAAGGAGAGTCTCCGCAGGATCGTTCGGTCGGATCTTGAGCTTCTTAGGCCGAGTAGGAAGGTTGAGATGTACAAGTTCTTGTTTGATCGGTTGACTCTCGTGGAGAATGATCATGATCATCACGGTGGTGGAAGCAAGAAGGCGACAGTAGCGACAGTAGGAGTAGGAGTAGGAGTAGGAGTAGGAGTAGGAGTAGGAGTAGGAGTAGGAGTAGGATTAGGAGCGATTATATCGACTGAGGGGGAGGACGAAGACGAAGACGAAAACACAGACATAGACACAGACACAGGAAGTCTCACAGCCCGCACCAACCCTCAGTCCCCATCGCCAACATGCAACTTTCGCTCCACCCCCGCTTGGACTCTTGCCGTGGCCAAGGCCTCCCTGGGCCGCTCCAGGCTAACCTCCGCCCTCAGGGCCCACACCGCCTGGGCGAAGGCCACGAACGCCCCCGTCGAACGGGAGGTGTGGGGCGAGGAAGAAGGCGAAGGCCAAGGCGAAGGCGAAGGCGAAGGCGAAGACGGCAGCAAGGCCGGGGGGGGGGAGAACCACCACAAGCTCATGCTAACGAGCGTCGTTGACGTTGACGACCAGTGCGAGGTCGTTTACGAAGGCAGCTGGTCGGGGCGGGGCGCCGCCGCTTACGGCGGGGGTGGGGATTACGGCGGGGGTGGGGATTACGGCGATTACGGCGGGGGGGATTACACCGCCAGGGTCTGCGTGACCTCCGGGGGG
>BRYC01001019.1:4477-24162 GCA_030267985.1 Parmales sp. scaly parma
GAGTACGTGTTGCAAGGTGGTAGTGGTGGTGGTGGTGGTGCTGCTGCTGATGCTGCTGCTGCTGCTGCTGCTGCTGCTGAGAAGGACGGGACGTTGGTCATTCTTAGGGGAAAGTCTCCCCGAGGGACTCATGGCCACGTTGTGGTTGCGAGGATGAAGCTACAGAAGAACGACAACGACAACGACAATGCCAACGTCAAGTTCGACTACGTTCACGATCCTCACCCAGACGGAACTTTTCTGGACGAGGAAGGGGGGGGGCACGGTTGGGTTATAATCTTGGAGTGTCCTCCGCCTCCTCCTCCGCCCCCACCACTGCCCTCGCGGAAAAGCGAGGTTTTTTGGACCGTTGAGGTCCACGTTGACGAGGGGTCTGACTCGATCAAGAAGTACCTCTTCCACGACGTTAGTGAAACCACGAGCGTCGGGGAATTCGTCAATAACGAGCTGCGGGAGTATTTGGAGGGGAAAGCATATTACAGGATCTTTCTGCCCGTGTTGCCGGCTAGCGCGGATAAGAAGGTTTATAGAATGGTGGGGGGAAATGGAAATGGAAGTGAAAATGATGAAAATTGGGCTGATTGCATTTTCGAGAACGTCTTGAAGGGCATGACGATTGTGGAATTCCCTTCGTTGTTTGTGGTGAGAGGGGGGAGGGAAGGAGGCTATGCATTGATGGTTGAGGAGATTGATTGACATCGAATATCTAATGTTATTAAACTAATTAGCCGCATCCACGCTCTTCTCAAGGCCCACATCAGGCTTCAGCCCCTTGAATACCAGCGTTTGCGTCTGCGTGCCATCCTCCTTCACACCAATATCGATCGCACTGATCGACGCCGTGTCAATTGATATACTCCTCAAGTCGTCCGTTCCCACATTCAAGCAATCCGCAACAATGCTCCTGGTCACCCACAAATGGGAGACAATAATCGACACCGATGAGGGCGTGCCGCGTTTTTTAACCGTCTCGTACCCTTCCAAGACCCTGTCTCGAATGTCGAACAACGACTCCCCCCCCTCGGGAGTTCGCTCCGCCCCCTCCGCTGGGCTCATAGCAACGTGAAACGCCTCAAACGCCTCCTCGCCAATCTCGTCCACCCGCTTCCCTGCCCACGCCCCCCTCGATAGCTCCTTAAACCCGTCAACGAGCGTTATCGGACCGGTGGCACCACCCAGGGATGACTTGACGCACTCCGCGCCAAACACTGCGCGCTTGAGCGGCGAGCTGTAGATATTCACAGAGTCTGAGTCTAAATTGCCCCCACCGAGGGAGGCTAGCTCGCTTTTCATGAAGTCCCCGGCGGCTGCGGCCTCCTGCTTGCCCAGGGGGCTGAGCTCCACGTCCATGGCGCCGTAGAACACGCCGTGGACGCCGCCTGGGGGGATTACTTCACCGTGCCTTATGAGGTATATTCGGTGTGCGTGTTGGGGGATAGGGGTGGCCATGTGGGTATGTGCGGAACGGGAGAAACGGGAGAAACGGGAGGGCGTGAGACGAGCTGCCGAAAGTAGTTTCATCAACCGCATTTTGACAAGTATTTTCATTCGCAACCCGCTCATTTTAGATTTTGATTACCAAACTTTCCACATATTTCTATTTTCTTCCATCGCCAAGGAAAGTCAAGTCCAACCACCCGAAAGAAGCTATGAACGTAAACGACAGAAGACCTCGAGAAGATATTCGTGACAACAAGCGAAGTCGACCAAATGAGGATCAAAATGTAAATAATAATTACGACAACAACAACATCTTCAATCAGCAGGCCGACAACAACCAGCCGATTCAAATCTATAACCACAACAACAACAATATAAACAGCAACAGCATCAACAGCTACAATCAGCAAACAAACAACAACAACGACAGCTACAACAACAACAACAACAACAACAATCAGCAAGACAGCAACAACAATAACTTGACAAACAACAGCAACAACAACAACAACAACAACAACAACAACAACGGCAACGGCAACGGCAACGGAAACAGCATCAACTACACTCAGCAGATCAATAACAACAACAACGACAACAACGGCAACGGCAACAACTACAATCAGTACAATAACAATAACAACGACAATCAGCAGGTCTATAACAATAACAATAACAACGACAACAACAACAACAACAACTACTACAATCAGCAGTCCAACGACAACAACAACAACAACAACAACAACAACCAACAACAAAACAACTACAACATCAACCAGCAGAACCAAGACTACAACAACAACAACAGCCACAACAGCAGCAGCAACAACAACAGCAGCAACAACAACAACAACAACCTGCAGAACCAATACTACAACAACAACAACAACAACAACAACAACAACAACTTTCAACAGAACTTCATCAACAACAACAACAACAACAACAACAACAACAACGACAACAACAACAACAACAACAACAATAACCAACAACAAAACAATAACCAACAACAAAACAACAACAACCAACAGCAACACAACTACAATAACAACAACAACAACAACAACAACTACAACAACAACAACAACAACAACAGCAATAACAACAGCAACAACAACAACAACCAGGAACAAAACAACAACTTCACCACCCCAAAAACCAAAAACTCCTCGGTGCCCCAAACCTCATTCTGTTCAGACTCAACGCGACGCCGAAATGATGGCAAAGACCAAGCTCGACTGCTTTCCGGCGCCATCTCCAACATGAAAAAGTCCCAAGATGTGCCGGCCGTTCTGAACCTGTACGTTGAGAATGATGACAAGCTCGACGCGATGCACCTCTCGAACATCTTCGGAGCGCTTGCCAACAGTGTGAAAGGGTCTCGCGATGTCGCGAGACTCGAAACCGACGAAAGGTTCAAAAGTCTGTTGGAGACCGTAATCGGCAAGCTGAACACCATGCCGGAGTGGTTTGGCGTTCGACAGCTGGCCAACATGTGTCATTCTTTTGGAAAGATGAAGCTCTCCGACAGGCGGTTTTTCGATTTGGTCACAGGCATGCGCGACACAATTGCAAAAAATGGGGAGCCTCAACATTTGGCCAACATTGCCTGGGCGTTTGCGACAGCCGGGTACAAGTCGGATACACTCTTTACAGCACTAGCCGGTGAGCACGCCCGCCTCGTCGTTTCTGGCGACGTGCAGCATATGAGGTGAGCCTGCGAGCGAAGCGTTGACATTCACATGGCGTGTTTTTTGAGTTTTCACATTGTCGTGTAACAACCCCCTCGCACAAAAATATGCGCCTGACCGAACCTGCCACCGTGTCCAATTCATAGCGTCTAAAACCTCCATATCATGCGCCTCGCACCTTCTTCGCTCGGCGCCGGCGCAGCAACATTGCGTGGGCGTTTGCCAAAGTGCTTCACCAAGCCGACGATATGTTCACGGCAATAGCAACCAAGCACATGCAAATCGTCTCAAGTGGCAAGGTGCAGGAGATGAGCAACATTGTGTGGGCATTCGCCAAGCTAAATGACAA
The DNA here is from genome assembly GCA_030267985.1 of Parmales sp. scaly parma. NCBI lineage: Eukaryota > Bolidophyceae > Parmales > Parmales sp. scaly parma. The sequence continues at coordinate 7,964 of BRYC01001019.1, forward strand.
AAGCCCAAAAAATGCCAACACTCCCGAAGCCCAGCAGTTATTCGATACGGTGGCGAGTCGGCACAAGGCAATTATTGCAGGTGGCACCGTGCAGAATATGAGCAACATCTGCTGGGCGTTTGCCAAGTTAGAATACAGGGCCGATGAGTTGTTTAACGCGGTGTCGAGTCAGCACCAGAAGATTTTGAATGGTGGCGACGTGCAGGCGATGAGCAACACCTGTTGGGCATTTGCAAAGGTGAGCGGAGCGAGCATTGTAGGAAACGAGGAATTTAATTGCAAAACTAACAATATAAACGCAGGCCGGGCACAAGAATGACGCATTCTTCGCGGCGGTGGCGACTCAGTACGATAGAATCGTCGGAAGTGGCAACGTGCAGGCGATGAGCAACACCTGTTGGGCGTTCGCGAGGTTAGATTTCAAGGGCGCCGACGTGTTTTTCGAGGCGGTGGCAGGTCGGCACAGACAAATCGCCTCCAGCGGCAACGTTCTTGCGATGGCCAACATCTGTTGGGCCTTTGCCACGTTGGATTTGCATAAAAATGCCAAGCCGCTTTTTGATGCGGTGGCGGAACAGCACGGGAGAATCGTCGAAATTGGCATTGTGCAGGAGCTGAGCAATATTGTTTGGTCGTTCGCCAAGATGGGTTGGAATGCAGACGTGCTTTTCAAGGTGGTGGCGAGTCACCACGGGCGAATTGTTGAGAAGGGTAACACGCAGGTGAGCCGCGAGCCGCGAGCGAAGCGAGAGTTAGTCACAACTAGTACATGGCGCTCGCACAACACACAACAAACACACTAACATTAATCCCCAACCCAGAACTTGAGCAACATCTGCTGGGCATTCGCCAAGCTGGATTGCAAGGCGGATGAGCTTTTCGCCTCAGTCGCGAGTCAGCACCAGCGAATCATCGCCAACGGCAACGTGCAGGATTTGAGCAACACCTGCTGGTCGTTCGCGAAGTAAGCGAGCGAAGCGAGCGAGCTTTGCAAAAAACGAAAACGAGAGCCACTATTAAAACTAACGTTATTCCACTCAATTACATTCGTTTTGCTCACTCGCCTCCCCCCTGCTCCACTAAAAATACACCTCACCTCGCTTCACCTCGCTTCGCTCGGTGCAGGTTGAATTACAAGGCCGAGGCGCTGTTCGAGGCGATTTCGGGTCAGCACAAAATCAAAAACTTTGGTGGTGGCAACGTGCAGAATTTGAGCAACACCTGTTGGGCGTTTGCAACGGTCGGGTACGACGCCGACGCGTTTTTCAAGTCCGTGGGTGATGAGCACGGACATTTTGTTAGAGACGCAAACGAGCAGGAGATTGCGAATACACTGTGGGCCTTCGCGGTTGCCGGAAAGTTGGAAGAGGGGAAAGGCTTGGTCAAGGAACTGTGGAAGAGGGCGTGTGGCGGCAGGCTGCAGCTCAACAACGACAGCTTGAGACAGTTCGGGCTGTTTTACGCCGCAGTTCAGATCGAGGGACCGAAGGATTTTGATCTTGAAGTGAGTGAGCGAAGCGAGCGAGCCTTGATGAAGACGAGCGCATACTCGCGATGGATCTTGCGAAATGGCTGCAGACATTATGGCTTCATCCACTGGTAAACTAACATTATTCCACTCAATTCGTTTGGCTCGCCTTGGCTCGCCTTGGCTCGCTCGTGCTTCATTAAAAATGCGCCTCGCTTCGCTCGGCGCAGCCACTGCCCGAGAACTTGCTCAAGTCAATTGAGGCTGCCGCGGAGGCCTCAAACGTGGTGGTGTCACGCTCGCAACAGCAAGTCGCCAGCGCGTTGGACGAGATGGGGGTGAAGTACCAGATGGAGGTGTCACCGTTCGAGAAGGAAGTTGGGGAGATCAAGTTCTCTGCCATGCTGAACATCGACATGACCATTTGCAAGGAGAAGGATGAGGGGAAGGAGGAGGGGAAGGGGGGGGAGGAGGGGGGGGAGGGCTTCTCGGTTGATAGGAAAGGAGTGGACAAGAGAAAAATTGCCATTGAGTTCAACGGACCGAGCCATTACGTAAAATGCAAGGGTCGCGACGTCGAGAACGGCCAAACGAGATTCAAACGAAGGTTATTGGAGAGACTGGGATTTAATGTGGTGAGCATCCATTGGGACGAGTGGAGGAGGGAGAGGGAGGGAGGAACGATGCAAGAATATCTGCGAAATTTGATTGACTAAGGGGGGAGTAAAGCGAGTGTGCTGGGATAAAAAATAAATAATAATGGTTTATATGGTTCAAGTTAAGAATAACTCAAAAAATCTAATACCACACTTGTGGGCCCGTCTCCTGATCCAGGCTCTTGGATGCACCGGTTCAGGAGGATGTATGCCCTTGTGGAGGGTGCGGAGGTCTGCCTCGGTGGCTTGAGGGGTGGTTGGGGGTTTGCACGTCTTCTTGTGCTTCTTCCAGGCTAGTTTTTGGCAGGAGGGGGAGCAGAAGTAGCTGGTTTTGCACCGTACGCACGCTTTCGTTGTGGCGGTCTTACAGACGTCGCATTTGCGGGTCGGTTTCTTAAGAACGTCCTCCACCTCGTTCAGTTCAACCTTGTCGTACTTCATGTGATTGATAGCGGTGTTGTAGGTGCCGAAGATTGACGAGTCGACGAACACTTTGGGAAGGTGTTGTCGGAGGAGGGTGGGGAAGGGGGCGGAGGAGATGTACTTGGGGAGGCGGAAGACGTTTTGGATCTCTCTGCACGCATTGAATCGGGGCATCTCAGCAATCTCAAGAGGAGAGTAGCATTCCTCTATCTCTTAGCACTTCACTTCACGCACCAACTCGTCATTGTGCTCATTGATGAACTTGTGACAGTCTGCATACGATCGTGATTTGATCCAATCAATCATCTCACTCAACGAATTAGTTTCCTCGGGAGTGAGGGAGAGCAAGCCGATTATCTCAGCACAGGTTCCACTCCTATGGGCAATGTCGATGGAAGTTTCGCCTTTATTGTCTCGTGTGGTGAGGGCCTGTAGATTGTACCAAATCGAATGCACGCCCACCCAGGCAAGTTCATGCGTGTATGTGTCTGAGCATTCTCTGCGAGACAATGCTGTGGCAGTCGTCCATGCTCATACTCTCTCCTTGAAGCATCTCACGAGCAAATCTACCCATGGCTCCTTGTACCGCGGGCCAATCACGCTGCTGGAGCTGGTTGTGGAGCTCGTTGGTAGACATTGTTGCAGTATGTTTATTTGAATTCTTCAAACTCAACCTGTCTTCTCTTGGCACCTTGGTGAATTTGCAAACTTGGAAATAAGGTGGGAAGTTCCTAAATTTAAGCACGGTTATGCTATAACCCTATATATATTTAAGAAAGAATTGGAAAGATAAGCACATGGTGATAAGTGAAGAACAGAACAAAAAAAGTTAAAGCACGTGTAAAGATATAAACCAGAATGCTTATAGCGACCCCCCTCCCCGCTAACCAACCAACATAATGTCATCCGATTATTATAAAGCCCAATCGTTGTCACGAGCACAACAAGTCTTCAACTCAAACAAACCTCCACAAGTACTTTCTCATAACAAGTTTTGCGGTTATAATATGCTGCCAATCCACCCTCCTAACTTCGCCCTTGTGGCGAACGTTTCTTTCCCTATAATTACCCGTGAGGCAAATACTGAGGTGGCTAAGTTCGGCCAGGTCCAGAAAGAGGCGAAGAAGCGTTGGACCAAGCTTAATGGTGGGGCAAAGGCCATGAGTATGTTAGAGAAGCTAAGCTTGATCAGTAAGAAGGAAGAGACTGCAGGCAAGCCTGGGGCGCCTGGTGGAAACACGAACCCGTTTCTCCTTGCGATGAAGAAGCTGCCAGACGCGCAGCCAAATCCAAGTCCAAATATAAATTCTATTGCCTCAATGTTCTCGCCAGTGAAGATGAAAATGAAGCAGATGGAAGGGCCTGAATCCAGCGGCGGCAGCTTGTTCAACTTGACCGAGGCGCCAGAGACAACCAGCGCTGCAAACAACAACTCCAAGCCCAAACCTAAAAAGACGAAGAAAAAATTCAACCCCAAACCCAAACCCAAACCAAAACCCAACCAACCCAGAAAGAGACTCACACCAAAGGAGAAAGAAAAACTGCTAATGTCAAGAACGAGATTCGTGGACGAGCTGATCAACGAGTTGGACGACAAGCCGACGATTTCCGATGAAGAAATAAACTGCATCATTGAGTTCATGGACGACGACAATAGTGGAACAATTGATGAAGCGGAGTTCGCACATGCAATAAAGCAAGCAAAAAGGGGGAAAGTTGCAGACGAAAACATTTGCGAACTGCTCACAAAGCTCGACAACGAGCTCCGAGTTAAGAGCATCAGACTTTCCGACCTTTTCCGGCAATTCGACCTTTCAAACGACGGCATTTTGAGCACCTGGGAAATAAGGGAGGGGCTTAACACGCTCTGCGACGTCAGCTACGAGAAGCAGTGCGAGCGGAGGAAGCTGAAGAAGGCGGCGGTCATGGGGAGCTGGAAGGATAAGGAGGTGAGCGCGCGGACGGCTGCATCCAGTATTTGTCACTTAACTAAAACCAAACAAATTTCAGGACGAGCGAGACGCAACGAAAAAGTGGCTCACCTCGGCGGTCTCACTACCCGCCGAGTTCGTCGCCTCCCGGGACTTCTTCTTGCGCGACGTTAAGACCCCGGAAAGGTGAGCGAGCGAAGCAAACAATACTAAAAAATGGGCGAATCACTGGATCGACCGTAACTCCAAAGTATGGAGGCTTTAGGCGCTCAAATTTGAACACGGCGGCAAGTTCGGCCAAGCGCTTCTTTTTGTGCGAGGGGGTTTGTTCAGGGCTGAATCGGCCGTAACTCCAACGCATAACGTCGTTCGAACACTAAAAATTGGACACGGTTTCTGGTTCAGTCAGGCGCATCTTTTCGCTAAAAAAGCTATGGTTCAGGGACGGTCCAGCTCAGGGGCATGGCACGCCACGCCAATAGATAAAAAAACAACACGAATATCACCCGTAACTCCAACGCATTACGCTACCGATCACGAACACTCAATGACTATATCCACTACTGAACTAACATTTATCCACGCAATTCGTTCGCTCGGTGCAGGTTCGACAAGTACCTTCAGGTGGTGGTCGGAAGCAACTCGCTGAAAAACAAGGATCGGGTGAAGTTGCCCGAGCCCAACAAAGCGAGGGAGGAGCGGGTGGCGATGCGCTTCGACGACACGAACATCATCACACGGAACGTACCGTTTGACATCAATGAAATCGACGACGAGTCGGTCCACACTCACATCCTCGACCTCGTTAAGGAGGAGTTCAACATTGAGAAGCGGGAGAAGTTCAAGGCCGTCCACGCTGACCACAGCGAGGCTCCGTTCAACGAACGAAGGAGGATGAAGAACAGCGGGGGGAAGCACCTGCTCAACCAGTACGAGACCGAGCACGCCATGGAACTGGCCGACGAAATGGCACCTTTGAAAAACCCAACGCTGGGAGGCGTAGAAGGAGGCGGAACGGGCCGGGACTCGAGTTCTCCGGTTAGCTGCACCAGCGACGACCAGGCGGAGTTCATGAGGAAGTACGGGTTGGACGATGGAGAGCATGCGCAGCTTATCGCCGATGACAGCAGCTTGGGCAGTTTGGGCGATACGAGCTTCATGTCCAGCCTCGACGACGACGAGTCGTCACTTGGGAGTCTGGGTGGGGACAGCGTCGGGTATGGAGGGGGAAGAAGCGTCGTGTCGAACATCACGAACGCGACGGGAATGTCCACGAGCAGCACGTTCTTCTTGGAGGAGATAAGGAAGGCGAGGGGGGTTACAGAAAACAGCGATAAGGAAATCGCGTCGTTGGTAAAGTTCCTAGGCTTGAACATGAACACTCTCGGAGCCATTAAGCAGCGACACTTTGAGCAGCGGACGTTTAAGAACCTGTACAAAACTAGAATGCAGAGCCTCAGCAACAACTACTACCTGCCCACCTCCGTCTTGAACGTGCTGGAGCGCGAGCGAATGCTCAAGGGGGTGACAAAAGAGGACCTTACAAATCTCAAACCGAAGCAACGCGCAGTTCGAATGACCATTTTGAAATCCAAGGAGGAGCACCGAGCGAATTTGATCAAGATGGAGATAAAGAGGTCGAGGGGGGCGGGCAGTCCCTTGCAGAGTTTTTTTGAGCAGGAACAGGCGGAGTTTGTAATGCAGCAAGCGGAGCTTGGTGGGATGGAAAGTGGAATGGGGATGGGGGGGATTGGGGGGGTTGGGGAAGTTAGAAGTAGAATCGCGGAGGGGGAGAATGATGGAATGGGGGGGGGAGGGATTGAGGAAGAGGAGGAGGGCTTAAATTTCAGTATGGAGAGCGTGCAATTGGTGAGAACAGTGAATGCGAATCCGATTGCGAATGTGAAGAATATAGTCACAGCGAAACATCTTGGGCACAATACAGTTAGCCTTATGAGAAGCAACCGAGAGAAGAGTGTAGCGAGTGGAAGGTTGAGTCCTGTGCAAATGCTCGAGATCCAGGCGAAAAAACATAAAAGAAAATTGTTGGATGGACTGGAGAGCGACCTCGATGAAGAGGGTGGTGGTGATCTCTATAGTTTATGAATTTTAATTTTGTTTGGGCCCATAACTTTAATATCCCGTAAGGTCTAAAAAATCTCTTAATTCAATTATTACGAGGAAAGCCACATTACATTGTTTTGTGTTTTTTTTTTGCACGCACTTGATAAACTTGCAAGTTCCTCTCAAAAGCCCATACATATATCATGAGGACCTCGTTGCTTCTGTTCTGCTCACTGGCTGGTGCTGCAGCTGCCATAAATCCACACACAGCCGTAATCCCAAGCCTAAGCTCCAGTTCAAATGAGCAACCTGCTTACAAGTTTTCCTCCCCTTTGTTGCCAACTTCCAGTTCCAGTTCCAGTTCCAGTCCCACCTCCACCTCCACCTCCACCAACTCTTTGAGCATATCCGGAGGGCAAACAGCTCCCAGCAGCACGAAGGGTGTGGTCCCCGCAATCCTTGCGGCAGCTTTCTGCACCGCTACGATAATGTACCCTGTTGACCTGGTCCGCGCTTTGAAGATGGCCAACGCCGGGTCCGGCCAGTCGACCTCCGCCCTCCTCTCCAACTTCAAGGCAACCCACGGCGTGAGCGGGTTCTTCACCCAGGGCCTCGCCCCCGAAGTCGCCCGCGCGACTTGGATGAGGTTCCTCAAGTTCGGCCTTTTCCCCTTTATCCATCAAGGCATGTACACGCTTCCCGTGTCGAAGGGTTCGCCGATGACCAAGGCCTTCGCGGCAGCGGTAACCTCCGTGCCGGAAGTTCTGACGATCATGCCTTTAGAGATCGCCAAGGTACAGCTACAGCTCGACAGGTGAGCTGAGCGAGCGAAGCTGTAGGATGGATCCGTTTATGTGTATTGGCAGGACGACGATGATGGCTCATGGCCTACATTCACCCACGCCCACTACTAAGCTAACATTATTCCACCCATTTCGTTTGGCTCGCTCGCTCGTTTCGTTCGCTCGTTTCGCTCGCTTGGTTTGAAAATGCGCACAAACTCGCTTCGTTTTGCTCGGCGCGCGCTAGCGCCAAGGTTCTGGGGAACTCGATGGTCACGGCAATGAGCTCGGTCTGGAAGAGCCACGGCGCCAGCGGGTTCCTGGTTGGCTGGACGGGGATTCAGTACAGGCAGGCGGCGTGGAGCGCGGCTTACTTCGCCAGCTTGAGCACCTTCGAGGAGCAAATCGCAAAGGGGACGGCCAAGATTGGGTTGAAGAGCGACACCTTTAACAGGATCACCAGCGGCTTCTGCGCGGGGGTGTTCGGGGCGTGTTTGAACACCCCGGGGGACACGGTTAGGACGGTCGTGCAGAAGCGGATTTTCAACAACCAGCTAGAAAAAGGAGTGGCTACAACTTTCTTGGGAGTGGGGAGGGAAATTGTTAGTCAGAAGGGGGCCACGGCATTGTACAGCGGATTCGGGTTCAAGGCGTTACATTTGGGAGGGGGCGGCGCGCTGATGGCGCTTTTCGTTCCCACCTTTAAGAAGGTGTTTGGTGCGACTGAGTGAAGAGGGTTGGGTTGGGTTGGGTTGGGGCGGGTTGGGAAAATTAATAAAGGGAAAGAGAAAAATGGAACAAATAAAATTGCGTTTTTGATAAAATGCTTATCGAAATACCCTGGTGTTGTCTACTTCTGCTCTGCTATGCTAGAGGTTATGCAATGCTGCCACACGCTTTGCTTTTGTTTTCTTCGCTGCCTGTGAGGTCGGCTTAATCTTGTCTACTCTCGATTTTTTTGAACTCCTCTTCGTGTCCTCACCATTGTCCTCTTCCTTGTCAGTGATTTTGTAGCCATCGCCACGACGTTTTCTGTTAATCAGTGACATTTTTGGAGGACTGTAAACATCAACATCGTCGTCATCAAGGCCAAAGAGCTTGACTGGCTTGATGTCGTCAGCAGCATTCTTCGTTGCCTTTCTAGGTTTTTTTACAGGAGCTCCAGGAAGGTTGGTTGGCTTGGTGGGGGAATTTGAGGTTTCGTCAAGCTCGAGGTCCATTTGGGACTTACTGCTATTTGGAATTGTTCTATGGTTCTCGATGGTGGCCGGATCAATGTGACAGGCCAAATTTTTCAAAGTCGCAAGGTGTTGTGCTCTTGGTAGGTATGAGTATTTGTAAGGTGTGTTGATCGCAATGTGATCGAGGATGCTGCTAAATGATTTTCTCATCTGAATTAATTAATCACATCAATCTTCTCACGTAATTAGGTGTGTTATGTATAAGATGCTTGTTTTCCTTTTGTCAACCACTGCTCGCGTGAGTGGCTTCACGACTCCACGAGCGTTCACACGATCCACGACCAGAGCATTTGCATCAATTACCGAAAACGTTAGCTTCGACACGGTAGCTCGTGAATGGCGTTGCAAGTGGAGTGACACGAATGATAAAGCTGCACTTTCGGCCGCGCAGGAGCTCCTCACCTCCACCGAATTCCCCAAGGGGGCGAAGGTTACCCGGACGGTTTGTGGAGGTTGCCTGGATTTCAAGGTTGCTGTTGCCCTCCCAGCTGAGGAGTATGGCAAATGGAGCGAGGCGGGGCACCCTCCCGAGGACGAGTTCCTGGCAGGTTTGAAGAAAATTGAAGGCGTTACCCTTGTGGAGACTCAGACATTCACCCTCATGAACCACAATTAAATTTGACAAATTAGGATATGGGGGATAGCTTTTGTCTTACCACTTACAATTTAATTATCACACTCACACTTTTTCGCCTCCTTACTCTGAATCCATCCCCAATATTTCCCTCACACTCACACTTTTTCGCCTCCTCCCCACCCCCCCCCTTACCCTCGCTAAGGCTCCCGTTGGAATAAACTCGTCAGGAATTTGGCTGACAATCGCTTTAGTCAGCCATGATTTCCCCTCGAACTCGTGCCAATGTGCCAATGTGTACTCCTTCACCTCCGCCTTTATTCCCGCAATTAAGGATATGTGGTTATCGAAGCAGGTCAGAATCTTCGCTTCGTGACTATTTGCCTTTCGAAATGACTCAATGGTGAATTGGGAAGCCGTGATCTTCTGGTAGAAGGTACTCAAGTACGCTCTCTTGGTAACCCAAATGAAAAGCCCAATGCAAGTTGTCCACAGCCCCAGCAGCCCGAGTAAAGCACTTCGCAGCAGCACCACATCCGCCTTGTGTTCAATCCCAACCTTTTGCTCGTAAAAGTGGAGCGCAGCAAACGGTAGCAGTTGGCTGTAAAGGGACAAGAAAACAAACATCGCCCCCCCCATAAGCTTTGGTCCACGGGCGTGAATCATGCCGGTGTAGTCCACTAGAACCTTCACAACAGAGTGGACCAAGGCGGCTACGCTATACGTTAGCGCGCCCTCGAGACCGAAAATCCACAAAACGTAGTCCTTCCTCGCCACCTTGTAAATATGGTACAGACACATTTCTGCAAGGATCACGCCGAATGTTAGCTTCCCGCTCACTGAGAAGAGCAGGGCGGTGCCAATGGTGCGGCTGAGATTATGGAGGCTGGCCAAGATCCACAACAAAATGAACGTGATAATTCGTTCCGTGTTGCCGTCCTTGATGTAGCCGTAAAAGAGCGGAACCTCGAATCTGCGCCGAGCGAGTTAGTTTTAAGATTTTTTTTTTTTTAGTATAGTTTAGCGCTCACCTATTATTCGTCGACACGTCCATATCGTAAGATATCATCGCAGAGGAGAACCCAGTGGTGAGGGTGCTGATCAAGATTGAAATCATGTGGAAAATCGTCTTCTCCGGGGCGTTGAGGAATATGTAAGTTTGGAGGAGCCCCCCCGGGATGGATTCCGCGGCAAGCTCTAATGACTTCATCACGCTCATTTCAGTGAGGGGGGGCAGGACGCTCTTATCATCTTTGGAACCTGTTGCAACCCTGTATGCATCCACTGCAGGTTTGACGAAGCTTACGACGAAGCCAACCTCCCTTAAAATTGCTCTCGATGTTTTTTTCCGATTTAGCGCAAGGACAGTGAAGAGTTGAAAGCTAATCGACGTCGAAATCATCGCAATGAGCGAGTAGGCCCCAGACAAGTTCCGACCTCGAATATATGACACAGTGACGGCGACGTCGCTAGCCATATCAGTTATTGAGAGAACCGCGCCAACAGCTACTCGTTTGGCTAGTCCCGCTATGGACGAAACTATGAGCGACCTTGCGATCGCCTCAAGAATTGGGCGAAAGCTAAGATTTTCATTGAATAGTGGTTGCAGAATTTCGTGGTCCAGTCGGTAGGCGTCAACTAGCGAGAGCCGAATTATTTTTAAGCTTGTGTTAGTTGTCGGCCGTACAAAATATGCCAGCTTCGCAAGCTCACCTGCCGTTTCGATCTCCTTATTTCGAAGAAGGTGCTTCCGGAATCCTCTGCCAAGAGCTGTCGCCTCATCTTTGCTCATTGTTTTCAAGGTTGAAGGGATTGAGAGGGGCTGGATCTTTTTTTTGGAAGTTTGAGAAAGTGGAGAAGTCCTGCGAGGGACTCGAACATTTGATAATGATCCTGCAACATTTGAGAATGATCCTGCAATGGTTTGTTGATTGGTCAATATCGCCGTGAGGAGGGGGCGAATTTGTGGGCAAAGGGAAACCAGGGGCTGCAATACGAGCTTGTGGTGTTTGAAGATTCTTTTAACATGATGCTCGTTGCTCTTGTGAGAACTGGAGCGGAACTCTATGAGATCATCAACAATGGGTTCCCATTTGTTTTTTTTTGTGGAGGGAGAGCTAGAGTCGGAGTCAGAGTCAGAGTCAGAGTCAGAGTCAGAGTCAGAGTCAGAGAAAGAGTTGGAAGAAGAAGAGGATGGCAGCTTGCACAGATCTTTGATCCTTTGCTCTTGGCTTTTTACAAGAATTTTAAGGTGACCTATTTGCTCATCATAGTTCTCATCTCGTATCTTCTGATTCGCAATGTGGGAAGTGAGGAGAGATGTGAGGTTGGCGTTCAAGAGTTGAAGCTCATCAATGGTGGTCATTTGGTTAAATTGGCGGGGGTAACTATTCTTGAGGTTTAATCTGAACCTGAGAGGAAATGGCAGGCAGGCAGAGCAATTTAAACATGTGACTTTAGCAGGTGCAGAAATTGTATAATTAAGCTAAAGTCACATGTTTAAATCGCTCGGCAGAAAAGTTCCAAAATCAAAAGTCACCTATTTTTTTCGTTATTGCCAATCACGCTGGAGTCAGATTAAGAGGGGGCACCTCTTCTTTATTATCATTTTCATTATTCCTGTCGCCCCCTTCTTCGCCTCCATCTTCGCCTGCAGCTGCAGCTCCCCCCCCCCCAAACTTGCTCGTGCTGTGCACAAACTCCTGGTACGCCGCGTCACTCTCGCCCGCAAATCCCCTCGCTCCAATGAGTTCAAAGACGTCATCGTGGCTAATTGTTTCCTTCTCAATAAGCATTTCCGCCACCTTGACCAGTTCCTCCTTCCGCTCCTCGACAAGGCTAATCGTCCGCCTGTACGCCTCGTCCACGATGCTTTTGGCCTCCCTATCCATCCGTTCCGCAGTCTCGTTGCTGTAGGGGACTGTCCCGCTCTGGTTGGATCCGAACGCTACGCCGAGCGAAGCCAAACGAATTGGGTGGGTTAGTTAGTACTCGCATATAACAAGGCTCGCTTCGCTTCGCTTCGCTCACTCACCTCCCTCGCTAACGGGATAGCTGAGCTGTCCGATTCCGTCCTCCGTGTCTCCCATGCCGTAGCTCCGGATCAAGTTGTAGACGATTCCGGTGACCTTCTGCAGGTCGTTGGACGCGCCGTTGGTCACCTTGCCGAAGATAACTTGCTCCGCCGCCCGGCCTCCCAGTGCCATGCACACAATGTCGAGCATCTCCTCCCGAGTCCTCAAGCTCACCTCCTTGGGCAAGTACTGCGCGTAGCCGAGCGCTCCGCTGCCTCTGGGAATGATGGTGACCTGTGGTGTTTTTTGTTAAATTGTTTGTAAAATCCAATCCAAATCATATTTTTCGTTTTCATCACTCACTCACTCACTCACTCACTCACTCACTCACTCACTCACTCACTCACTCACTCACCTTGACGAGAGGGTCCGCGTGCTCGAGAAACCAGCCGCAAATCGCATGGCCTGCCTCGTGGTAAGCGACGATCTTCTTCTCCTTCTGTGACAACAGCTTCGGGCTCGCCAAGCCCCCCAACACGCGGTCAACCGCCTCCTCGAAGTCTGCCAGCGTGACGCTTTCGCCCTTCCGCCGGCCGGCGTTGATGGCGGCTTCGTTGCACATGTTCGCAATATCCGCTCCCGCAAAGCCGGGCGTCAAGCCAGCGAGCCTGCCGGTGATGGCGTCTATTCCCTCCTCTCCGCCCTCCACGACGATGTTCTGGAGGTGCACCTTGAAAATGTCCTTTCTGCCCTTAATGTCCGGGGCCTCTATGGTGATGGATCTGTCGAAGCGGCCCGGCCTGAGCAGAGCCTTGTCGAGCACGTCGGGCCTGTTGGTGCCCGCGAGCACGACGACGCCCGCTGAGTCCTCGAAGCCGTCCATCTCCACCAGCAGCTGGTTGAGAGTGTTCTCCCGCTCGTCGTTGCCGCCGGAGAAGTTGCCCCCCTTGCCCCTCTGCCGCCCCACAGCGTCGATCTCGTCGATGAAGATTATGCAAGGTGCGTCCGCGCGCGCCGTTGCGAACAGGTCCCGCACTCGGCTGGGCCCGACGCCCACGAACATTTCAATAAAATCGCTCCCGCTTATCGAGTAAAAGGGAACGCTCGCCTCGCCCGCCACCGCCTTGGCCAGCAGCGTCTTCCCAGTCCCCGGAGGTCCGCTCAGCAGCGCCCCCTTCGGAACCTTGGCCCCCACGCGGGTGAAGGCGTCCGGCTATTAATATTAATATTAATAAAATACCAGACGAGCGAAACGAGCAAGGGTTAGTTTATAGTTTTGGTTTAGTTTTGGTTTAGTTTTGGTTTAGTTTTTTAGTTGTGACGAGTTGAGACGAGAAACTCAAACTCAACCTCAACTCAACCTCAACCCAACTCAACTCAACCTCAACCCAACTCAACTCAACCTCAACCTCAACCCAACTCAACCTCAACCCAACTCAACCTCAACCTCAACCTCAACCCAACTCATCTCATCTCAAACTCAACTCAACTCGCTCACCTCAGAGAGAAACGTAACGAACTCCATGACCTCCTTCTTGGCCAGGTCGCAGCCCGCAACGTCCTTGAAGGTCACCTCAATCGTCTCGGGGTTGATCTTCTTGGCCTTGCTCTTGCCCATTGAGAACATTCCGCCCATTGGACCGCCTCCCCCACCGGAACCACCGCCGCCGCCGCCCATGGGACCCTTGCCGCCCATCAGCATCCTCAGCGCGAAGTAAAATGCCGCTCCCAGGAGGAGGGAGGGAGCGACAGATTTAACAACCTCTCTAACAAGCGAGGGGGATGATTCCTCGGGGGCGGCCGGGGGGGCGACCGTGTAGGCTATATGTTGGTTTGGGGTGGGTGAAGGGGGTGGGGGGAGGGGTGTTAATGTTTGTTTATTGTTAGTTTAAAATGTTAGTTATTTTGTTAAGGATTAGGTTTGGGTGGTGCAAAAACAAAAACAAGATAAATATCACTCACCCACAGGAACCCAATTCGCCATGGAAATCTCCGCCGCTGTCTGGTGCAGCTCCAAGCTCCTCTCAAAGCTGTCAACGCTTCCAATCGTGAACACGTACGACGTCCTGTTGCTGTTGCTGTTGCTGTTGCTGCTGCTGTTGCTGCCCCCACTTCCACTTCCGCCTTGGACCTTGTTGGCCATCTCGAGCTTCCTTTTGATCTCATTGATCTTGTCAGGAGACGCGGTGAGCAAGTCCATGACCCCCATGCCCTGGAAGATCTTCTGCTTGTCCTTGAATGGGGACGAAGACGCCGACGCCGATATACCCCCCTCATCCTCATCCGCCGGGCCGGTAGAGAAAGTCGTCACCTCCTCCCCTGAATCGCCATCGCCGCTCATGTCGCTGGTGCTAAGCTCAAGGGGCTGAATCGCCCCGCCAAGGAAACCCGGGTTGAAGCCCTCCTTCATGATCACCGTGGCCGTAATCTCAACACTGCCACTGTCCTCTCCATTTCCATTTCCATTTCCACTTTTCACTTTCGAAGCAGCCACAGCGGCGTGCGAGCTCGGGTGGGGGGCAGTCACGACGATCTTTGACACGTAAGACGTGGGCAGGAGCTTCGTTGCGAAGGTGTGGAAGTCTATGGGGACGAGGTTTCCGGAGGTGGGGAGGCCGCGCGAGTAGCGGGCTGAGGGGGGAAGGGAATTCAGGTTTTGGATTGTGCTGCCGTTGCCGCTGCCGTTATTGTAGTTGTTGGAGGTGTTGCTGTTGTTGGATGAGGAGGAGGAGGCGAGGGTGTAGAGGAAGTAGGTTCCCATGGAGATAGGAAGAGCGTACTCCCTGGCGAGAGTCCAGGGTTTCTTTTTATCTTCGTTGGTAGACTTCTTGCCCCACTTCTTCTTGTTATTCTTATTAGAGTTGTTGTTGTTGTTGTTGTTGTTAGAAGAGTTAAATTTGTTTGAGGAGGATTCGGAATTGGAGTTGGTATTGGAGGTCTTGCCCTTCAAGCTGGAGTTTTTTGTTTGGGTCGTCTGGCTGGAATTCTTGGGGTAAAAGCGCTCAAAACCTTTGCCGGGAGACGCATTTTTGGCCCAGAGGAAGGCATCCCGAAGCTCTCGGCGGAGCTGAGCTTGCAGCATAATTCTGACTCTTTATACCAGGAAATTGTATTCGTTAGTTTGACGTTGAAACGTTGATTTTGAGGTAGGGGGAAAAGAGAAGAGAAGAGTTTTTTTTTAAGAGCAAAGGTTGAGAGTTATGGTATGGGACAAGGATGTGGGATACCTTTTTGTTGTTTATTTTTGAGTATTTATATAAAATTTTAAACGTGATTTCAGAGGAGGTGCACTCACTATTCAAATAAAGTATTGACACCTTGACATCCGTCGGACCCAATATGGCAACCAATGAGCACCACGAGTGGCTCAAGAAGCGTGATTGCCCCGCGGTATTTGCTGTCATGGTTGACCCAGAAAGGGACGTAGATTTGCTTGTGAGAAAGTACAAGGAGAGAGATGAGCATGGACGACTGCCACATCATTGGCTCGCAGCGAAAGCTCAGACACACACACATGCTCTTGCCTTTGCGGGCGTGATGTCGATTGACTACAATTACGAGGCCCTCACCACACGAGACAAGGAAGGCGAAACTCCCTTCGACATTGCCCGTAGGAGTGGAGCCTGTGCTGAGATCATCGGCTTGCTCTCCCTCACTCCCGAGGAAGCTCGTTCGTTGGAGTGGAAGGGGATGGCCCGCTTGCACGCACCAGTGCCTTATTGGTGGGATGAGATGGTTTTGTGGATCAGATCACGATCGTGGGCAGACTGTCACAAGTGGATCAATGAGCACGATGACGAGTTGGTGCGTGGAGTGCTCAAACACGACAATTCTCATCTTCTTCGAGAGGTTGCTTGCTGCAGCCAGGTATACAGCGACTCCCTCGTGTTTCTTGCTCTTCGAATGATCCATCGACATCCACCTTTCCTTACTACCAGAGATCCTGCTGGCCACACTGCTCTCGAATTTGCTGAGTCTACCCAATTCAATGCGTGCAGAGAGATCCAAAACGTCCTCCGCCTCACCCCCGCCCACATCTCCTCCAC